>OMLM01006356.1:12338-50700 GCA_900302695.1 Helostoma temminkii | reverse complement strand
CATTTTAGTCAGTGAATGGCTGAGTCACTACATGGCTTCATCCCTGATGATGCAGTGCCACGCCTTTTCTGCAGCTCTCTTTAGTTTTGGCTTGTTCTTGGGGCATTTTGTCTTCAGCAGGTCAAATGTATGTTCAGCTGTTTTCATGTCAGCCCTTACAAAAAAAAGTATACCTAACTTTTATTTTATCAAGTATACTTAATTTATAGTAAGTATACTTATGTCTTTGTTCTTCTAGTATACTTGCAAGTATTCTATTTTTATACTTCTTGGGATTAAATTAGCCCACTTTTTAGTTTATAAATATATATACTTGAAGTATACAACAAATAAACAAATATATACTGTTTTTAATGGTGATGTAATAAAAGTATACTTTCTATATTATCAAAATATTCTCTTAAAGTAAACTTAATCCCCTTCTCAGTTCATTAAAGTGCACATCTGAATCCTAACATGATGAACTGAAGCACAGCTGTGTAATAACGGAAGCAAAACTTTGTGAGAGGCAGCTCCTACTGACTGCTGATCCTTTAGTTATAAGTTTATCATTTTATTTAGTTATATTTTACATATAATTAAATTAATTTATATATAAAAATATATAAATATAAAACACCATGTCACACATCAATTTGTGACAGATTATACATTTTTAACCTTAATAGTTGTTTGTCTATAAAGTTGAACTACTGTAAGTATAGGTATAAAGTATACTTAGACTTTGCCATGTATTTGTCAGTTTACAGCGAATATACTTCTTACTACTTACTACTACTTTAACTAGTATGCCTCTGATAAGTACGTACAAAGTATACTTGCTCATTTCTAGTTTAAAACAAGTATACTAATAGTATACTTGATAGTTGATAATAGTATATTACTCTTTCCCGGTGACAACAGGACAGTTGTACAACTGCAGGCTAGCAGCATTCGTTTTTTTTAACTCAGCAGTGTCACAGATTTATGGTGCAGCTCACTCGTGTTAATTGATTCATACATTTCTTGGCAGTGACTGTTGTTACAGAGACACATTTGTGACACCCATCTACTAATGTCCACACTTGTGTGCAACTCCAATGTTTTTGAGCAGGTGACCATTTCATCCACATATGCTGAAGAAGAAACACACACACACACACACACAGTTCTGTTCTGGTCCTGAGCCTTTTCTGGTGACACAATGGTCTCTGTGAGCTGAGCAGAATGACATCACAGTTATTCCCTTTTCTGTAGCCAACACCGGACAGCTGCACCTGTCTATCTGTGTGTTGCACATAAACACAGTACACAAATACACACTTGCATACAAAGGCAAACACATAGAACTCAAACAGCTTTCCAGCAGCTGCTGCTATAGAAAAAGCAGCGATTCAAGTATTCAATCGTACAAATATTCCGGCAATGTCGCCATGAACAAGTGCAAGCAAATCTGTCCTCAGCGACAACTGCTCAGATACACGTCGAGTCAACAGGCGTGTTGTCATTTTTATAGCACCATGCACTCTCTTTTGTTGCTCTTCCCATTTGAGGATTTTCATCTTTGTGTTCCTCTTTTCCTCAGTGCAAACCGAAGATATTTTATTGTTTTTCACATTGTCACATTGGTTTCTGGGAAATTGTGATGGTTATTTTTAGTCATTTGTAGACTTTTTATTGACCACAATCTACATTCAAGTCCCAGTTTATTTGACTATAACCTATGCAGTCTAACACAAGTTTGTATTCAGTTGGGATAAAAGCAGTGTTGATTCAACTGTTTATTTCAGCAGATGCAATCTGTGCTGCATTTGAATTATAGGTGTAGGCTGAATAAACACTTTTAATGCACTACAACAGATGTGCAGCAGAGAGAGGTGTCATTTCAGAGGGGTGAGGTTAAGACAGATGATGATTCAGCAACTCAGCTGAACATTACTGTTAAATTGGATTGTAGTACATTTTATCTAGATGTGTCTGTCAACTGGCTATAATGAAGAGAAATCACAGGGTGCATGCATATGTTCATATCTGTGTACGTGGAGTGGCTCAGACACACAACAGACGATAATAATTTGAGAAAGCCTCACTACAAAATACCCAAGGTTGTGACACGAGCTTTCAAATTTAAAAAAAAGCAGAAACAAGAACCAGATTTAACTGTTAAAGATTAGGTTTTAAAAGTAAGTCTTAAAACCTAGCAATAAAAAACTGCTTTGGAAGAAGTCCACAAGAAGAAAAGTATAAACATAAGAAATTATTTCAGCAACAAAACTCATGTTGCTCATGCTCATGCTCATTTTGTTTTAAGGCATGAACCTCCTTTAAACATTATTCAGAAAAACCTAACAGGCAGCAAATAAAACAGTCCCAGCAGCCACAATGAGATTTTTCAGTCTATTTATGCGTTCTTCATTCATCTTTACAAATATTACAAATGTAATGAATGATTTTCCTGATCCTCTCCAGGTCTCCTAGTGACCTCTGCTGGCTGAACTCAGTCCTGAAGGAGGAATTATAAGGTGTGTTTACTACCTCCAACCTACGTGTCCATGCACATTATATATTCACTTTTCTCCACACTACAATTCAAATTTGAACTTGTGATGAAGTGCAGTTACAAAACCACTTCTCACAGTAAGGTGCCTTGACTGCAACAGATTACTGATGATTGACAGCGAGTGCAGCAGGACAGACACAGGTGCATAGTGATTATTTAGACTGCTTCTACATCCTGTGTTTAAATAGTGTACATTCCCAGCCTCCAGGCTTGTCTGGAATGTGTTCTGATGTGCTTAAAGACGCTGAATAAATATCTAAACTCCTAACTTAGCCTTAGCAAAGTATCATTAATACTGGAAATCCAACTGTGCCACAAATTCACCACAAATTATTACACCTTCTATCCTCTACCTTGTTACAACACATACACATGAGAACAGGTTGGAACAGCTGGATTAGCAGATTATCAGAATAAGCAGCAACCTGACAAAAACATAACATGACAGGCAGACTGATGAAGAGATAGTGGTGAGGTGGAACAGGTGGGAGGACATTCCCACAAGTAGACCCATTGATGCCGTGACTGATTCAGTTCACTTATTGTTCCTTCCTTTAACAGGCGGGCGGATGTGACAAGCTCCACCTGTGACGACCTCCGTGACGGTTATCTGAGTCACCGAACAACAAACTCCTCCACATGCACTTGCAACTTTTCTCTCCCACTCAAAATGTTTTCTTTCATACACGCACGCACAAGCTGTAATTACCATTGCAGTACAGTCCTCCGAGCAGCTGGCCAGGATGTTGTCGTCATGAGGGCACCAGTCAATGTCGAGCACAGGTCCAGAGTGGCCGATCACCAGTGGGTAGTTCTTATCCACACGGCCTGTCTGCAACACACAGCAATGATGCATGAGAGACTGTGTGTGAACTGTGTGTGTTCAATAGCTTATTGTTAACATTTATGCATTTCTCTTAAAGTGAAAAACAGCAGGAAGCCGGTAAAGAGACGTTTATCCAGTGAAACCAGTTTACCACAACTTTACAGTGTCTGATTCAGGTTAAAGGTTTATTCTTTATAGCCTTTTTTTGACAGTAGTTTGTTGAAGAGGCAGACAGGAAACATGGTGAGAGAGAGAGCTGTATGCAACAGAGGTTCCCACCCAGATTCAAACCAGGGACATTTTGAGTACAGGTGCATCTCAATAGATTAGAAAATCATCTAAAGGTTTATTTATTTTAGTAATTCAATTCAAAAAGTGTTTATTTCTTTTAATTTTAATTATTATGGTTTACAGCTAATGAAAACCCAAAATTCAGTATCTTAAAGAAGTAAAATATCCCACCTAATATCAGACCAATAAAAATCATTTTTCATACAGAAATGTTGGCTGAGAAGCATGTCCATGTACAGTTTATGCACTCAATACTCATTTGGCTTGAATTACTGCATCAAGGCAGCGTGGCATGGTGGTGATTAGTATGTGGCACTGCTGAGATGTTAACCTTTTATAGCGGCATTCAGCTCCTCTGCATTGTTGGGTCTGGTGTCTCCCATCTTCCACTTGACAATACCCCATAGATTCTCTATGGGGCATAGGTCAGGCAGGTTTGCTGGCCAGTTGTACACAGTTATAGGTCATTAAACCAGGTATTGGTATTTTTGGCAGTGTGGACAGATGCCAAGAAAGTCAGCTCTAGAATTTCCTGGTAGTCGGCTGCGCTGACGTTGGATTTGATAAAACACAGTGGAACAACACCAGCAGATGACATGGCTCCTCAAATCATCACTGACTGTGGAAACTTCACACTGGACCTCAAACAACTTGGATTCGGTGCCTCTCCACTCTTCCTCCAGACTCTGGGACCTTGATTTCCAAATGAAATGCAAAATTAACTTTCATCTGAAAAGAGGACTTTGAACCACTAAGCAACAGCCCAGTCCTTTTTCCCCTTAGCCCAGATGAGATTCTTCTGAGGAGGGGCTTGACAAGGACTGACTCCAGCCTCAATCCACTCCTTGGGAATCTCCCCCAAAATTTCTCAAGGCTGTCATTAGCCCTGTTGCTTGTGCCCATTTTTCCACCACACTTTTTCCTCACACTCAACCTTCTATTAAGATGCTTGAATCTGACCAGCTTCTTTAGCAATGACCTTTTGTGGCTTATCCTCCTTGTGGAGGGTGTCAAAGTTTTCCCCATGATTGTGTAGCCTACTGAACCAGACTGAGAGACCATTTAAATTAGCTGATTAGAGTGTGACACCATGAGTCTTCAGTATTGAATTTTTTCTTAATATTCATATTTTCTGAGAATGTGTAATGTATCTATATAATATATGAGTTTCACATTTTGAATTAAATTACTGAAATAAATTATGCATAAACTGATTTTTTTTTACATAAAAAAACACTATATCTTAAAATAGCAGAATGTCCTGTCAGTGGGTCACAGGGTAGGTGTGTTCCTATTAACCTCATTTTCTTGCCCTATGTACACTGACATTGCATCTTTTGCCTTCAAGTTCCCATTAGGAACAGTGCACACTTCATACTACATAGAACAGAGCTACCTTTGTAACTTAGAAATATGCAAACAATGATAACAAAAGTGACCTAGAGAAGCTGCCTACTGTTCTGGTTGTTAATTCAGCATCAGAAACATTTTCAGTTCAGTGTTATAAAAAAGACAAAATGTGAATGTAGATGGGATTTAAACTAGTCAGACTTTAGGTCTCTGCTATGAGACAAAGCAGCCAGTGTTGCCAGTCTGACTTTGTCGAAACTGATGACCAACATCCAGTGTCTCTGATGTAAATTAGCAGACGCTGTAGTCAAAACTTTCAAGATGCAAAAAAAGTTTCAAAAAAAACATTCACTGTCATGACAGACTTCCAGGAAACAGATCACATTTGAATATGATGCACACTAAAATCATGACGCCATTTCCACGTTGTTCCATCTGTCCCTATTCTTACCGTGTGAACAAGTGTCTCAGCTTTTGAGACATCTCTCCCTCCACACACACACACACACACCCCGAGAGAGGTGTATTTATAGCTGCAGAACGAGGCGTTGAAAGGGGAGTTTTTCTTGTGGCCTGTTGGGGACCCAGAGGGGGGAGATGGAGGACGGAGCACATACTGGTGTTTATTAATAGCACGTCAGTTCACAGTGACTCCAATATATATTCACAACCACTTCCCAGAGTCTCCAGAAACTACAAACTAAAACTACTGCACATACTTCTGTACAAACTACAACCACATCACTAATGAAATGTCTAAACGTCTAATGTCTAAGACTATTTATTCTACTTTAGTCCGATAATAAAACTTTCACAATTCTTCAGTCTGAGCTTTTAATTGATTCCAGTTTTTTATGATAAAGTGCTTCACGACTCCTGAAAAGTGCTATAGAAATAAACCTGCTTACAGAAACTTTGTTGTTGCTTCTCTGTCTTCTCTTCTTTTATCTCTACAGGGTACTACAGGGTACCCTGAGCCTGGTTCTGCTGGAACCATCTTAAAAGGGAGTTTTTCCCAGGGCTTGCTCATAGGGGATTTGTTGGGCTTCTCTAAATAACATAATGTTCTGACCTTAACATGCAAAGTGCCTTGAAATGACTGTAATTTGGTGCTATATAAATAAATTGAATTCAATTAAAATTACTTCCTGCTGTTAAATATAATTTGCACATTATTTACAGGCTCCATATACAGTTAGTAAATATTATGTGTTATGTGATACAAATATGTTACAAAAACTACAGTATAGTTTACTTTGGCTGGGCTGTGATTGGCAGTCAGTGTATTTCTAAGAGCAGCTCAACTAAATTGTTTATGATTGATTGATTGATTGATTGAAGTCAGTAGTTATTTGGGAATTTCTACCTACAGCTGTGACTTGCAGCTTGCTAGACAGACTGTGGATGCCCATAAAAACAAATTGTTTGCTGAATATGTCAGAGTAGTAAAAAGGTCTTTAGCATTATGTTGTGGATTTTTATATCACTTGTTTCGTCACATGGAACCAAATCCCAGTGCTAGTTAATTATTTTAACCTTTAAAGTCTATTTCATCACAGCATTTCTTGTAACATAACATTGGATTGAAATATTATTCCCTCCATATCAAAACCCTGACATACTGTAAGTCAGCACCAACACAAGTCACATCTGATGTGTCCTGACCTGCTGCTTTTCTTACTGCTGTATTTCTGTTTCAGAAATTATATCCTCCCCAAAGCTCCTATATCAGACTTCTGCTATTATTAAAAGTCAAACTGAAAAAAATATTTTACTTTTTTTATAGAGATTATTTATTAGTAGCTAAAACAAGTACAGCATATTCCTTTACCATCTGTGGATTTATTCTCATTCACTCCATTGTTGCATGGCGTCCACAGTGGATGTGGACAGTAAATCTGATGGTAATTCATGCAGAATTCCAGGGGGAAAACACTTTAAATATAACCACAAGTTTGGTCAATAAAAGTAAAAGCCTCCTTAAAAAATCTGGGTGTTATTTTTAGATTAGAAATTATAGTGGATACATGATATGAACTAGATTAAATCTGACAAATGTTCATCCTCCTTTACGTTTTTTATTAGGTGGATATCATAACCATTCAATTCCATTGTAGAAAGTAGATTTGGTACTGAACAATAAACAGTTAAAATAAAATGGCCACATCAATTTCTGAACAATACTGTCAGCTCATGAAGACTGAGATACAAAATGTTACAGGCTGTTGCTCATTTCTCCTGATTCCTCCACAACAAAAAATATCCTGCTGCAACACGTCCAGGAGAGCAAATAATATTTGTTTCTAAAATTTAAAGGACAAAGTTTGAAATGAAATAAAATTTTTATTTGATGATGTTTCTAAAGAATAAAGTTATATCAGTTGGTTCTGATGTAGACATTAATTTCTGTTCCAGATTTAATGACAAGGTAGTAACTAGTAACTCTCTCAAAACCCCAAATAACAATCTTGTGGTGGTGCCATAGGAAATGTAGCATAGCATTATGAGTGCAGACCCACAATGCCATTAATGTGGTTAAAAACATTTTCACTTCCCCACAAAAAAATGCTTATTACTCCCATAGAATTAAATATTACTAAAGATGAACTTGTTAAGTGAGTCCACTACGGTACAAGTATGCAGAAACATAAAAAATGTTTAGTAATTCGATGTTTCATGCAGATTTTTGCACTGTGATAATCTGCATTTTTCTCATTCAGTGGCAGAGAGATTGACATGAACACTAAACTCATGGAGACCAGAAATGTCTCCCCCTTCGACCTCACTGACCTTAGACAGGGGCAGCACCAGGAAGGCTCCTCCTCCACTGGATTCAACAATGACAGCCATGAACTTTGGGTTGATGGCGCAGAAGGAGCTGTCCCACGTCACCTTGGAAACACGAATGTCATCGTAGCCCTGTTCAGCCTTAACGGCCTGGCCGAAGACATGGCGAAACTTACTCTGCCGCACGATGCTGCGACTCATCGCTGAGGGAAGAAGCAGAAAGAAGGAGAATGCAAAGATGAAAAGATGGGAGAGGAAAAAAAGTGAGGTTAAAAAAAGAATAAAAAATAAAAACAACCACCGAACTGATTACAAACTACAGAGAAGCAGATTTACATCTCTGTATCTACGTTATATAGTGTTGTTATAGAGGCAGGTGTTAATATTAATACGTGTTGAAGTGTGACGTGTCACTTATGAGCAGCTTCTTTTTTCTTTAACTCAGCAACTCACAGTCACAGATCCACAGGCCACAGCTCTCCACTGTGGTGGAACATAAGTTTAGTCCAATCCTGCATCTAAGTACAATCTTGAGGTATTTGTACTTTACTTGAATATTTAGGACAAACATTTTACATACAAAACATAAAATAATCAGAAAACATACTGCAGTGTCATGAACTACCAAACAGTGCAAAAAAAAGAAAAGAAAAACAAAAATAATAACAATATAATAACAGTTTAGTTTGTAGGGTCGACTATGGAAATGAATTTGACCAATTTTCTATTTCTCTCTTCTTATTTCTAGCAAATTGGTACATGTCATAAGTGATATGTCAAAAACAGGCCACGTAGTACCAATAAATCTTATACTTTAAAAATAAAAGATATTTAAAATAATTCAAATTACATCATCATATGAAAATTATACAAATGGTTCAGTAATAAATTAAAAATAAATTACTAATAAACTGATCCTAGTTTACCAGTTAATTATCTGCTGTGAGAGAAACTTAGAAAGCAGGACTTTATATATGTGTATAGTTGAGCTTATTTCACTTTTATCAGTTCTATATTTTAATGTTTTTGAAGTAGACCAGTGCACCACTCAGAATCTAATAACATCTAAATCTGACGACAAATGTTTGGTTGTTTGTTCACTACCAGTCAAATCTTAACCACACACACATCATCCTGATGAAGCAGAATACCTGAGGGTTTTAATTTTGACGTTGCTCTTTCAGTCTAGAATATCTGATGTGGTAGAGAAATACTTTGAATTGTTTTGAGGGGCTCTGTGTTTCTCTGGATAATGAACGTTAATGTTATTTTAGGCTGGCTGTTGACTGATAACTTGCTGACCTGCAGCTCTCCCAGGCACCAGGCCAAAGAGACTGTAATCCCCCAAATCACTGGAGATATTCTATAACAGAGTCTGCCAACGTTATCGATATTAATAGTTGATTGTCCCACCAAACACTATGTGATGGCCAGACATCAAAGACAAATACTCAGAGAGAGGGAGGATACAAAAGACAGGGAGAGACCTTAACATTTACAAATACAGAGCCAGACACACAACAGCAGTTATATTCAGTGTAGTTTAAAACTTATTTAGCGTAAACTTTGTGACTGCAGTGGTTTACACACAGCTCAAACTAAAAAGCCAAATGTAAAAGTAGGTCTGCATCGGTCCGTGAAGACGTCTGATAAACGCAACAGATTTTTTTCTTCCTCTCTTTCAGTGGATGGTCACAAACTCATCTGGTCACAGAGCAGCAACTGAGGTCAGTTCATTTTCTGTGAAAATTCGTCAGGCTTGAAACAAGGTCGCCATAAAGTGACCCAAATCCTGCTGTCATCACAGCTTTAAGTGGTGACATCTTACTTTCACACAGAACATTTAGTCTCAAGATGAGACGGAGACGGATGAGATAGCAGAAGCTCCCTGTTATCAAGAGATTTAGATTCCAGAGTCCACTTCAACCGTGGAGCTTTTCAATACCAGAGTTTCTTCTCGACAGATATTTACTGATAGCAACTAAAGTATTTTAGGTGTGTTGTTACAGAACAGCTCTTCTGCAGTCTGTCTAACGTTAATAAAAACTAACATGGATAATCTTTGTAAAATAAAAAAAGAGTATTTTATGCATGTCTTATTTAACTTGAACAAGACTTCAATACAAAAAAAACTGAACCAAAGATATCTCCCAAGATGACTGACACAGTGGCAAGGGGCACACATTAGTCTAAAACCTTGTATAGTTTGTGATTTATAGGAAATTATGAAACCTCTGAAATGTGCCTTTAATTGTGTCTCAGGTGAATCAGATAGCCCTCTTCTGTTGCGCTTGGCACAGTTCTGGGCAGTCGAGACAGAGCGAAAGAATGACACTGCCACTTTCCTAATATAGACATGACAAACTGCGCTGTCCCATCAGGGGACATCGCTCCTCCCACCCGCCTGCCTGGTCAGAAATAGTCACAGACTGAAGCCAACACACTCTTTGGTGCTTTATCGTTAGTGAACGAACCGTAAATTCAAGCAGCAGCCGCGCACAGCCTACACAAACAGACATAAACACAGTAATATAGGCTGTCAGGAGCGCACTAGGTGTGAGGGAGGGTGAGAGAGATGATGGAGGCGGGGGAGCGGGGACAGGAGGGTTAAAAGTACTCCCTAAAGTAGCCCGACAGCTGCCATGTAGGACTCAAGAGCTACGTCGTTCACAGGGTGAAGCGCACAGTGACAATGTAGGATACTGACCGGGTTTTAGGATCTCAAATCCTGGGGCGCACTCACTCATCTCCAGCAGTGCAGTAAAGAGCCTGACGCACACCTCACCCCACTGCAGCACCGACACTGACACATTTTACAAAAGACAGACCACAGGAAGACTCACCTCAGGTTTTGGGGAGACCCCTGTTCCCTGGCAACTCTCACGTTTTCTGTTGTACAGCCCACTCCTCCTTCTCTTGCTGCTGAGTTTATTCCTTCAAATGATATTCCCTGCGAGCCGGTTCCCTGGAGTCGGTGCGGACTTGCTCAGAAGACGCACTGGACAACTGCGTGACGCTCCTCGAAAGGGAAAGAGAGGAGAGAGTACCAGGGCAGAGCAGGGATAGAGAAGGGTGAGGGTGGGTGGGTGCCGTCTATTTTGGAACAGGCTCAGTCAGTACAGCGAAACGTGACGCGCACCAGTCACAGGGGGCCGACGCGTCCCCTAAGGGTCATTGTCACTATTGGTGGGCTGTGAGAGAAGAACTGTGACTTTAACTGGTAAATAAATACATACAGGTGACTCGATTGTTTCCCTTTCACACCTGTTTAACAAGGCCTGAGTCCTATGGGCACAAAGTGATGTTTGGTGCTGACTTACACTGTGGAGACCAGGAAGGCCGGTCAAGCACACAATAATTTTATGTCATATCCACTGAGTAAAGGGTAGTATTACATGACGGTTGTCTTTAAAGTAGATTATACTCTTTAGTTTTACTTTATTTGTCCTATAAAAACAATGCCAGCCATTCATTGCATGGGTTTTGCTCCAAGGTACAAATTAAGTAAATGCAAAAAAGGTGTCATAAACACACAAGTACACGTACAAGCAACTAAAGTTATTTCATTACACCAAGCTGAAGCCATGCCTGATCATATTCTGCAGATACACACATCCAGCATTGATTGTTTACAAAACCCTCTGAGCACAGACTTTCCCTCTGCTTCATGTAGAATTTCTCCCTCAGGGTGGGAATTTATAGCTTATATCACAGTTTGGTGTCTGTCTTTCTTGCTCAGTACTGAGTGATAACCAACAATCTCCTGTTGTCGCAGTAGATCTTGGTCACTCATGATCACTGCTGTATTTGACTCTATAGAAACATCACTTAAAGGCTGCAGAGAACAGAAACTAATTCACATTATACAGTTGCAGGAGGATCATTTGCTGTTATAGACGGGTCTAGAGGCATGACAACCTGGGTGGTTGACATTTTGCAGGCTGAAGCTCAGAAGAAGCTGTGTGACGCTGCAGGAAATTGACCCTAAATATCTCAGTAACTATAACACAGAATAGCTTCACACACACAAAGTCCTCCTTTTGGTGTGACTCAGTCAGAACCCAGATCTCACCCCAGTAGACACTGTGGTATACCCTCATGGGAGCTGTTTACAGCAGACATCACAATAATATAGCAGAGCTGAATCACTGTAGCAGTCCAGGGTTCCTCGGGTCTATTCCACAGCTACAGGAAGTGTTTGCTTTACGTTATTCCTGCTAAACATGCGTTTACTGTCACTCTGTATGTTCAATAAAGACATAAAAGATGACCGTTTGTGTTTTATCAGCTTAGAAATATTGTGTTTTATGATATTTGTGACTTTGGTGAAGATCACGATCAGTTTAATTGCAAACACTGCCATAACTTTTTCTTTCCACTGTAGTTGTAAACTGTGCACCTTTGGTTAGTTTCAATGTATTTACCACATTAGTGGGGACTCTACTTGTAATAGTTACTGAAATGAATAGTTCTGATTTAATAGTTGGTGCACAATGACTATTAGCTCTTACTAAGCATACCTGGGTACTTGGACGGTATGTTCTCTGCTGCTGTTGATCATCAGAGGTCAAGTTCTTCACCCAGACACACAAAATAAAGAGCTTTATTAAATCCTCGGGTTCAGGGATCCCCTGCATCATGGTGCTCAGACTGTCATAAGGTGAAAAAAGATCAAATCAAACTGTGGGAATGACTTTGCAAAATTACTGCTGTAGTTATTATTCGTCACACTACAGGAAGTCTATGTATGTCTGACGTGGCAGCGAAGGGGATAAATGAAGATGACATCTATTTGCCTCTTGTGACTTAAGCCGTTTCACAGCTGACAACAGCAATAAAGAATGTTTGACTAATAACAACACTGGACATTATACCAAAATAGGAAATATGTCACGGCCTGAGGGCTTAACGGCTCCAGTGAGTGTTTCCTCTATTAATTATGTTTGTCAGCAGTGAGTTATTGCATGTTACACACTGGTATCATAGCTACAGCAAGAGCCACACAAGTAAATACTGAGAATAGAGAAGAGAAATATCACGTATAATATATACAGTACCTTCTAATTGCGGTGTGTAAAATTAGATTCTAGTAAGAAAGACATCTCATTTATGCATTTGCCATAATGTGTTTACTGTTATTACTGTATTACCGGTAAGAGTTTCACATCACAAACCTTATTAAAACTTGAGGATCTAACATCATGTAAACTTTTTTACTAGCCCTCCTTGTTGCTGCATTTTTGCACACAATAATATGAAATGTGTTCTATTTAACTTACTTAAATCTAGTAAACCTAAATCTAGCTACAATACAGTTTACCAACAGACTTTCCCTGCACTTTTCTACGATTCAGTGCATTAATATAAATCATTTTCATTGAAACCACTTTCCGCCAAAGAAAGTGTCCAAAGAACTGATAATTTGATCTGTGGGTGTAGCAGGGATTTTCTAAACGAATTTTTTAAATTTCCCTTTTTATTATTGTGACCATGGTGTAAACAAGTGAACTCTCAAATACTGTTTTCCAAAAGGAAATACTCACCTCAGAAAATGAAAAACAGTCTCACGGCTGAGAAAAAAGGAGGCGTTTATAGTCCTCAAGACCAGAAAAACTAGAGTAGACAAGAAAATCTGCAAACACTGGTTCTAGCAATGCACTTTAAATGTAAATGCTGCTGTTCTCTATGTCATATTATTATACACTAAATATTCAGGTGTGTCGTGACCTTATTATTGTACACAGACTTTGTAAAACTGACTCAGTTTCATTGTTTAATGGTCACAGTTGAAGCACATTATATAAAATATTTACACTGACAGTTTAAAATAAAAGAATAAAATCAGCTGTTGACAATACACACACATACCCAACAGTTACTACCTAAGCGTGCTCCCAAAAAGTAGCAACCACACATAAAAAGCCACATTTAAAAATTAAAAAGGGAGTAAAGTGCATGTATGACAGGCCTCCCTGTACAGACTGTTCTGATAGACTGCAGAGAAGCTTCACTTGTCAGTCACAGGCACACTCCTAATAAGTGTACAAAACACGATCAACTTTAAAAAAAGGAGAAGGGAAAATAAACAAAACAAAAAAAAGACCTAGACACCCGCACTGTAACGTTGTGCTACACAGTCACACTCATACACGGACACAAACCAGATATAAAAACATGTCAACACTCACAATAAAGACCTTTACATCCCAAAGAGAACATGGCAGATAAACATTCTGCCTTCAGTTTCTAGTCCCCTTAACCTACTCGTTCTCCCACACACTACTACATATAAAAACATCTAGGTTTGAGTATCATCAGAGGACGTGAGAGAGACTAGTTTACTTTTACAGTTTGTCAAGTAGTGAAGGTGAAATTGTTTCTGACTGAGATGGACATTCCAGCAATCTAGAGCCTGACGTTTGTGCAGATTGGATTTGTTTGACTTACTGAGGTATTGTGCAGTCCAAACAAACAAACAAACAAACAAAAAACAGCACCCCTCTTTTCTTTGTACTTTGTTCCAATAAACCACTGAACAACTGTGCAGCCACTTTCCGTTGATGATCCCGTCTCAGCATTCTGGGATAAAACATTGGTGGCTTCAGTGGTTCAGCCTGAGTTTGTGTGTCTTTAATGTGCTGCTGGCAGGACAAACCATACATAAAACCAGTCACAAAACAGCAGGATTTAGTTTGTACTGAAGAATAATTCCAATCAAAATGCTTCTACTAAATGAAGCCAAGATTTTCCTGATCATTTTGAACCAAAGCTGCAGGTTTGAGAAGTCAGTGTGAGTGATGAAGACTTGAAAGAGTGAGAGGAAGAAAGCACAGGTTACATTCCTTCTAACATCAGGTCAGACTATTCAATCAAACAACAGCGATCAAGTATATATCAAGTCGATAACTGGGAGAAAACCAGTAGTGATGTAAAGAGTGACTATGTGCAGGCTCAGGCACGTTAACATTTGAGACAAGTTACACAACCTGGATGACTGTGCTGTTTTTTTTTAACGTCCTCTGAAAAGTGTTTATTCTGCAAAGTGTTTCTTCCAATTTGACTCAGTTTAAAATTCAGTTAACCGGAACCTTCATTGCCTTTTCGATGCTCTTGCACTGAGACAAGTGTCTCATATCAGAGATCACACACAGGCTCTTGGCAGATCTGCAGGGAAAAACAAAGAAACTACTAAACAAATCCTTTAAGGCAAGAGGCATTTGTTTGTTTTGCTGAATAAATCCAACATATGCACAATTTCCCGTTCTCACAGATGCATATCATACCTCTCTCTCTCTCTCTCTCACTCAGACACACTCACACACACAGTGAGGGTTACATTGTGTGGTAAAGGGTACTAACAGTTCTTTTCTTAAGTCGCCTCAGGGGGTGAGTCCTTCCATATTGCTGCCTTGTTGTCATAAGTGTCGGCCCAGTCCAGTGCAGGGGATCTTGACCATTCTTAGGTTTTCCACTCTGCAGACTCTGATTTGATGAGGCCCCTGGTGAGGTTTCTCCAGCTTCAGAGAGCCTCTCTCCACCAACCCCAAGAACGTCTAGCTGCTGCTCAGCTGAGGAAGGAGAGCTGTTGACCCGCTGCTTCTTGGACTCGTCAGCAATTGTGTGGACTGGAGGTCGAGCTGAGGGCAGAGCCACAGAGGACCGGCTGAGCTCCCACTCACTTAGGTCATTGGCCAGCAGCTCCAGACAGCCCAGTTTGGCCAGAGACGCTGATCTCTTCATCAGGGATGGAGGGGTCAGCCCTGCCTGGCGAATCCTGGCTTCCACCTCTCTAACCCTCTTTTGGATGCTGCTACCTCGCTTTTGAGTGGTTCCAGCACTGAGGCCAAAAGCCTGGTCCACACATCTGGCTCTAGTGGCACAGCCCACACTCACCTGCTGCAGGAAGGCACCCAGCTCACACAAGGTCTCCCATGTCTCCCTCATGATAATGTCACTATGAAATACCTCTGTGGAGCAGTCCCAGTCTGTGCCTGACTCGAGCTCTGTCACACCCTCCAAACACAGAAAGTTCACAGAGGCGAAGGAAGAATGAGCAGAGTGGAGGAAAGAAGAGGTAGAAAGCAATCTAGTATCAGCAGGCTTGAGTTTGTGTCCTTTTGTGCTTCCCTCATCATTTTCTAGCGCCCCGATCTCAGTTACACCACTCTCCCTTTTAACTGGTCCAAACTTTCCATCATCTTCCTCCCGCTCTTCCTGCACAGTGCCAACTACTGACCCCTGCAAGCAACCCGAAGCATCCTGGGAATTAGAGACCGTCACAGGATGAATGCTGGGTGAACGACGCTGAGAGGAGGTACAACCGGAGAGGGATGGTGGCGATGAGGAGGGCGATGGAGCCTCATGCTCCTGTTTCATTCTTTGCTCCAGCTGTTGTGTGACACGACGCACAGACCCCCTTGTCCAATCACTGTAGAGACGAGCAGGAGCCATCTCTTCATCTTCTTTGTTTTTCACTTCCTCTTTGACATTTACAGCTTCTTTCTGCGATAAAACATTTCTATCCTCTACTTCCTGCCCAGACTTCTTCCCTTCCAGGTCCTGGGGGTCCTGTAGCTCTGGTTGAGGTGCAAGAGGTGAATGTTCTGTGTGCACCCCAGACTTCAGTCCTGTGACCTGCACAGGAGTGGACATTTTCTACAAAGCAAACAGAGATAATGGATACAAAAGTCAGCATGAATACCTGATAAAAGTGTCAACCATAAATTTCCTGAGTAAAACAGATACAGATGTGAAACAGAGCCTGGGCACAGAACATTCTACCTTTCTGCCACCAGGAGGTGTCCACAAGCTAAAGTACTATCACAAATTAATATTTAGCTGATGAAGGCTCAACAAACTTCAAAAAGCTAATTTTATCCAAATATTAACTTGCCAGTCTATACCACATTACAGTGCAGTCTGGGAGATACCCAAAGGCAATCATTTGACAGTCAATGGTGGGAAAAGTGTGAGGTAGTTACGGAAGGTTTTTCTACAAGCAGCAGCCGTCTCACCTTTCTCTTTTCCTCCTCCTTCTCCTCATTACTAAAGACCTCCTGAAGCAGTGGTTGCTGTTCCTTGGCACAGCTCTTCACAGGCGACTGATGCACCACAGCACTTGCAGTTTTGCCATCTTGACTCATTCCCTTGAATTTTTCCCTGGCACTGAAAAAGTTAATGTGATCTGCACTGTGGCCAAACAACACCTCCTTGTCTTGTGGAATGGCACTGGGATAGCTGGTAAAATTACTAGTGGGGGGAGTTTGGGCTGCTAAACTGTCCAAAGACAAGCCGCATATCTGCTGATTACAGTCTTGTTTTCTGACAGGCACCGGTGCAGGCGGACACTGGGATCCAGCCTGTTGTGCATTTTGTGTTTGTGTTGTCACGGGCTCAGGCACTGACACTAGCATTGGTTTTAACACCTGTGGTTTGATAACGGTGTCCAGGCAGGCTGGAGTTGAGGACGAAGCAGGGGTGTGAAGAGATGGAGGGGGGTGAGGTTGACCCACCAAAACGCTCTGTGCAACAGTCATCGTGTCTGTCTTGAGAGGCTCAGGCACCACAGTGGCTGCCCTTGGTTGGGAGATAGGAGCTAATGAGGGCTGCTCCTCAAAGTCACACAATCCGTTAGAAAGTGGAGGAGTTAATGGAGACACAGAGCCGGCTGTGGATTCAGGGCAAGGGGGACCCAGGCTGGTGCTCTGGGCTACAGCAGAAAGAGAATGAGCCTCCAGGCTTTGAGTTTCTGCAGGATCTGATGAAGCTGCCGCATCCTGAAAGAATGAAGAGCGTAGCTGATTGAACTGGATGCCAGTATCAGGCTGGCTACTGGAGTGTGCTACTTTGCCAGTGCTGACCGAACTTCCCAGTGATTCCAGCAATTCTTTAACTGAGGTGCCAGGCAAGCCGCCGGCCTGGTTATGAGGGTCGGAGCGGCCCAAGCTGTGAGGTTGGGCGTAGGATTTAGACAGTGGCTCATGGTGCTCAGAAAGGTCGCTGTCAGAGTGGGAACGCCACAGTTTGTTGTGCCTCTGCTTGCTGTATGGAAAAGTGAACAAAAATGTTCTGTGTCAGTATTGCACTGATAAATCATTTTTAATGAAAGGTGTATGTGTCTGTGTTTATGCGGGTACCTGGCCAGCAGTATTCCCTGATATTCCTCCAGCTGTCTCATAAAAGAGGGGTTAGGTTTGGTCACAGCTCGACGCTCCTTGACATAATCAAAGGCCTTTTTCAAATCCCAGCCATGCTCCTTCATGGCATAGGCAATCACTGTGGCCGCAGAGCGACTTATACCCATTTTACAGTGCACCAGACACTTGGACCCATCTTTCCTGGTGTAAATATAACAAATCAAGCATACATACATATGAGCCAACCACAGACTTTTAGTGTTTTTCAAAGAAACTCCTAAACAAAACAACTGAGGAGAGCAGCGACAAAGGACAAAAAGAAACAACACATGCATTGTCATTAGAGGATTAGCAAATCTGAGGGGACAACATGCAAGCCTCCGAAACTCACTTGGCTCTAGATATAAACTTGTAGGTGTCATTCCAACAGGCAAGCAGATCAGTTGCCTCCTCATCGTAAACACGGATGTTGTGGTACTCAAACACACCAGGGAAGAAGTTATCGATCTCCCTCGTTACATTCAAGATGTACTGAACCCTGAATGAGAGGAAAGATGAGAGAATAAGAGATATGTGCAGTGCTTATCCTAAGCTTGTTTGGAAAGCAGACCAGAGGGGAATATGTTAACACAAAACATTTAATCTAATTTTAAACAAAATCATTGTTAAGGTCTTATCATAACTGCATTGGTTAAATTTGCACTGTGTGGTGGGTTTTGGAGACATTTTGTCCCTCCTTACCCGCTCTTCTGCAACTCCTCTAAATTGGACGCATTCCACTCAGATCCCTGTGGAAAACAAAAGCAATCCTCAGACTTGTTCAGAGACTTCCACTGAGCTTTTCATAATGCTCAAATCATGTGGCAAGACATGCCCAACGTCCAATGTGCACTCCAAATCAAACAAGAGTAAAGTACCTTAAAATTAAAAATCCTTAAAAATCCAGTTGTTCTAGCAGTTCATGTTGTGGTTTTCAGTGTATTGATACCAGTGCTAGTAACAAATGCAGCCATGGAGTCAACCTACCAAGAAGACATGATCAAAGATCTCCGTAGGACTGTCCATCTGGCCCAGAATGACAATCATCTCATTGTCGATGAATTCCTTGAATTCCCGCAGGTTACATGTCATGTGCATTTCCAGCGCTGTTCGTATCTGCACAACAGAATGAACACAAAGAAAACATATTAAAACTGCAAATCTAAGCTAAAAATGTAGGCACTGCATTTTATTTTAAGTTTACTACTGGTGAATCAAAAGGAACTTAAAGATGTCACTTTTTCACACTCTCCTTTGGAGACACAATTTGTTGCATAAAGTGACTTAAATAAATGTAAATAATGAATGCACATGTTTGGAGTACAAGCAAATGCAGCATCTCACCTCTTTGCAGGTGACATTCTCGAGGTCTTTCTGCATCATGATTTCCCTCAAACTGGCTTTGATCTGACGCTCTGTCAGTTCTCTTTCTGTAGGTCTGCAGAAAAGGTAAATTTAAATATGAAAAATGAGTAAAATGTATGTTCATAAACTAGGTATTACTACAAAAACAAGTCCAGTCAAACAGATGAACTCTATAATTATGCATATTTACACATCAGAGAAAAGGACGGGAGAATCGGCACGGTGGGACTGCACATCCTGCATGGCATTCCACTCATTGATCCGCGACTGGTCGGAGGAGACCCTGCTCTGATAGTAGCTGACCCAGGTGAGGAACAAGCTGCCTGGGAAGTAGTTGTGACAACGGGCCACCTCACATGCTTTATGCAGTGACTGGAGGGCCGACCTGTGAGAACGAAACAAGAGATGAAGGGTGAAGAGTTTGAGATGATGACAGACAAAGACTTCAATAAATGGCAGAAATTAAATACAAATACAAAAAACACTTGTGTAAGGAGGATACAGATATCCATTTGTACTGGGTTGTGTTATTTATGCAGTGTGACTCACCACATGGCCTGCACAGAAACTGGCTTGAAAACATGCACTCTGTTGTCAGTTGACACACTGAAACCCCTGAGAGCAAGATGAAATGGAGAACAAAGAAAAAAAATTCTGTCACCCATTTTATGACCCTGGTCGTTGCTCTGTAATTAAAGCATGTCATGCAGGAAGTTTGTCTTACCCATCTCCATCCAGATGTATTAATGTGTCGCTCCACAAGGGCAAAACCAGGCCTATAGAACATGAGCTGGGAGAGGGAAAATCTCCGTGTTACAATAGCATGTGTAATGTCAAACAGGCAGCCACAGGCGTGCATTTGCTACTGTCTCACCCGTCTACAGGACTGAAATCCATCCCCAGCACCACGCTCTCCTCTGTGTCCTGACGGCCATTGGTTGATACCACCACCATGTAGCGAGTGACCTGATGGTGGGCGCTCTCCAAGCGGACGGCCTGGAGCAGGAAAAACTGTTAACTGACAAACTTAAGACTTAACTTTGTGTTACATGCATGTACCTACCAGCTTGATGTTGTCCTCTGGTCTGAGGAGAGTGAACATGGTTTGCAGGTGCTGCTGGATGTCTCCTGGTAAATGGAGAGTGATAAAACACAGTGTCAAGAACTGCAGTTGTGGACAAACGACACCTTATTTAACAACAGCGCTGATGATATAGTGAAACAGTTCATGTTTTAACTCACCTGCATGTTTGCTGTGGAGCTGTGAGAAACGGGAGGCAGAAGAAGGGGAGGAGCCATTTCCTCGAGGTAAGAAGAGAGCAGCTCCTTTGACTGTCAGGAAACTTTCACTGATACTGGACAAAGAGAGAGAAAAATAACAGGAGTGAAAAACACCCATAAATGGCAATAAATTCACCCTATAATTAAAATATTACAGAAATAAAACACACTAGAAGCAGCTCCAGCTAACTCTTTTTCAAAAACTAAGTGGCACCTGTAATGAGCTGTGGATCTCCTTATAAGAGACGAGTTCTTAAGCAGATGTTTTTATTTTGCCTAATAATTATTTTACATCTTCGGTAGAAAACTTCAACCTTTTCAACATTCTTTGACAATTTGTAGACTTGAGTCTTTCTCTTAATGCGTCTGTGGAAACACGCAAAGCTCACACTGCTGCTGCTATTGTAGTGATGCTATGTTTTTATATCCCAAGTGCATGAAGCAGAATCTTTTGTTATTCAGCATTAAAACATCTGGTGAATCTCAAGCATGTGGGGTTTTTGTTGTCTATGTAATCTTGTGTTTTCTTAGAAAATACACACAAGATCCTGCGCAAACATTATATATAAAACAATATTGGAAGGATTTATGTGCCTTTATGAGCGTCAGTCACTGGACTGTGCGGTTTAGAGCAAATGCCAGCTTGTGCATGTTGAATTAGAAGTGGACATCGTCATAACACGGCACGAGGCACGACAGAGGAAGACTTAGAGGTACAGAGGGAAAAACAACTTGTTCATCCATTTAACAATTTAACAATCCAATTAATAATAATTACGCAATAATAATTACTCATAACATAACCGGCTTTGAAATTAGTGACAACAACCTGCCAAGAAATTACCAGCTCTAGCAAAGCTACTTGGCACTGCTGCTCTCTGAACAATGAAGTTATGTAATAGACCCTAAATGCCCAACACATTCCTGAATTTGGCATTGCGCTGATATTTTTTAATCATGGCCAAAAACAGAGAAGGCTGCAATTCATCACTCACTGTTTAACAAAGAGATAAAAGTTGACACCGAAGTGAAAGTCTCATTGTTTGTTGTAATTCTGGAGTAAATGCTGATTTACCAAAAAAAAAAAAACAACAACAAAAAAAACTCCACACTGACAAATAAATACAAGCTAAGAGAGAGTATTTTATATTGAGGACTTATGTGACTAAATGTTGTTCTCAACCCTGGTCCTCAAGGCACACTGTCATGCTTCTCTTCCAAATGTCCCTGCCCAGGTAATGAGCAGTGGGCAGCACTGCTCATTACCTGGATCAGGTGTGTTCAGCTGGTCAGAAGCTGTAAGAGCAGGGATTGTTAGAAAATAAGGACAATGTGTCTTGAAAACCACTTAAATAGGCCACAGTAATTAAAAAACTCACAATTAAGCAAAGCATAGCTTCTTAACAGTGGCTATAAAATTACCCAGTTACATTCACAAGTCTGAAAAAAGTGAAAGACCCTGCACATAAGAAACACTGGCAACAACAGCAAATAACAAAACTCAGAATAAGGAATGAAAACTGGCCACATCCCATGTATTAAATAAAATAAACATTCAGAGGAACATCCTCAGCCCATGGGATCAGTCCGGAGCTGATTATACACTCTACACTAAGTGTACATACATGCATTCAGATAAACAATAGTATTGGACAAGTGCAGACAAACTGTCCTGACTTTATTCAAACACATAAATTGCCAGTAAATGCCGGTGCCACTTCCAGTGTTTGTTCTCTGAAGACATTCAGCTGACAACATTAATCACATCCTGTGATTCACGAACAATCTGTCTCAGGTACACTGCGTCTTTCTGCTGTGCCCCCTCGAGTTGTATTTTAGGCACAAAAAGAAGAGGTGGGTGGTGAGGAGAGCCTGTGAACATTTGAGCATAGCATCTGGCTCGTTGCTCAAGGAGCAAAGGGAAGGAAACCACCGGCTCTGCTACTGAAACATCCTTCCCATTTAGTCATCATGGAAAACCCACAATGCAAGATCGTCTAAGTAAACTTCAAATCAGTAAAACACTGTCCATCCACTCTCTGATACTATACAAAGTGAAACAATATTGATTAGATACAACTGGAGCACAACACTAATCACATTTTTAAGTGGAAATATAACAGCCTTAAGATGTAATTACACCTCATGGTTAAATACTTTTGCACAGAAATCCACTGACAAACTTACAGCTGATTAATTTCCCCCTGGGAGATCACTGAGTTCTGGGTGAAGTAAGGTCTCATCTTCGCCCCGCAGCAGGCGCAGAAGCAGCCGGCTGGTGAGCCCCGTGGCGCGGTCACAACACCGGGAGGCATCGCTGCTCGGGTGCCCGAGTCAAGGCGCGCAAAAGCGGATTGAAGTTGCCGTCCGATAGTCGCTGCTGTGGTGTGGAGGGATTCACTCCGCACTGCCAGCGTAGGTGTAAAAGCTCAGAGGTTCTGGCGCAAGGTTTTTGCTTTTAATATGCATCTCGACATCGCGGACTCTGGGAATTATCCGTCGACAAAATATTTTAAAGAGCGCGATTATATTAAAATGACTAATTTAATTCGGGGAAGGGCAGAGATAGCGGCATGTTTCGTGTGCTCTGATGCAGGACAGGTGCCTCATAACATCGGCTCAGTGGGACTGATTCAGACTGCAGCAGGCTGCGGTAAATGGTGCCTGAAGGGGAGGAGACACACGGTCCAATCAGCGAACACAGCGGCCTGTATGAGGGATCATTAGTGCCACAGTGTAGAGCCATGTCTATTACTTTCAGGATTTCTAGGTTGATGTCAACAGTTTTGGTCACGGTAGAGAAGCAGAAAGGATAACAGTGAAGGTTTTCTGTCTCTAGAATCAGACATGTGCTTTGTCATCGTCTGAAGTTGCTCTTTCCCAAGTGTCACACACAACAGGAAGCTGTGTCAAAGGTGTTCTCACTTACTGGAAATACTCATTTGATTTTTGGCAAAAGGATGGCACGAAGCAGGAGGCATGACACAAAATGCTTTGCTGCACAAATCACATTGAAGCTGCTCCAGTAACGTGATTGGAAACAATGATTTATGGTTTCCTGAGAAGTACCACACCAGGAAGTATGGTAAACATTTCCCATACTTCTGATTGTTGTGCTGAACGGACCAGTTGAAACTTAGGCAGCGACGTTGTTGTGTTGTTATGTAAACAACATGGTTTGCTTTACCTCAGAAGATGGACAGAAGACATTGCCTCTATCGGTCAGAAGAGGGTTTCTACTTAGACTACTGTCATTTTTGTCAATAGCAACTAGCCCTACCAACAGTTTTGTCTTCTCACGGTGACAACAGCATCAGAAACCTGGTAACTTAGCTTCCATGGTGACACTTATCCTGATTAAGCATTAATTACTCCCCATACCCAGAGGCGCATCCTCTGAGGCCACATGTGATCACATTTGTGTTGACTGAACCCCGCCGGCCAAGGAAGAGTGAGTGAGTTGTGTAACCAACTCTACTCTACAGCCTTCAGGGAAAAGCGACGCTTGCTTCCTGCAACAACCCAACAACAACAACAACAGAAAAAGGATTGAGAAATCCAAAAAGTCATTGGGCGTCAAGTGAGAAGAAACTTGACCTTAGGCCTGCTTACGTTCCTTGTTAATGCCTTGCGGTTTCAATTTAAAGGATAGATTACAAACTCTGGATAAACACATGGTCACCACCTGACTGCCGATTCATATCACAGGATAAACAACAACAAACACAACAACAGCTGCAGAGGCGTCTTCGTTCAGGTCCACCACAGCCGGTGTAATACTACATGTGTATATGTCCTGTGTGTGTTTCTGAACTTGTCCCTCCTTGATAAGGACACCAGGAGGTGTGATCTAGCTGCAGCATAGTGGCTTTATTGCCTCCACGTTGCAGAGTTTAACAGGGTTTAATTGCAGAATGTTGTTTATTTAATACATCAGGAGGTCTTTATTACTGACAGTTAACAGCTGCTCAATCTGTTACCTAATCTAAACCCTTAGCTTCCCACCACAGCCTTTTGTCTCTTTAATTTTATATATTTGTATTATTTTATTTATTTTAATTGAGCTCCATGACTTTCAAATAACAAATGTTAACAGTCACTTCAAACAGTGTCTCTTGTGCTTTCAGAAAGCTTAATTTATATTTTATATTTAATATCTTGCACATGTAATAAATTTACTTATTTCTTTGTCAGTGTGTGAACAACTTTAGCCTTTCTTAATAGCTCAAACTAAATACAAATTCTTGATTATCACAAATGAGGTAAACAGAAGAAGTTAGTTAGTGATTAGTTAATTAATCATTAATTAATTGTTAATGTTTTTTCTGTTGCATATTTTAGACTTTAGGCAGCCTACTGTTGGAGTTGTCTGGATAAGCCCTGAAGAAGAAAGTTTTTTTTTTCTGTAAGCTGTCTAAATTATCTAGCTAACACCATCTGAAGAACATATCAATGACCTACTAATATTTACAGCAGAAGCAGCTTCTCCTCATAGGACAGAAGCTAAATAGTATTTGTGTTCATTTAAATAAATACAGCATGGTCATCCTTGTTCTAAAATGAAGTCTGGAAACGGTGCAGCCATGTTTGTTGTGTTTAATGCTTTTGGTTGTGTCTGAACAATTGAATAGCGACAGATGCTCTGTTATTTGAAATTAGGCCATTGTACGCTTTAAATTACAAATTTACTAATTTCTGCAGTGAACCACCAGTCAAGTTTGCACACACAAAATAATTACCATGTTTTTCACGAATAGATACAGATCTTCAGCTGTGTACCATAATGGCAAATGGGGGTCGCGTTGATTAAAGTGTTTCCCGAACGAGTACATGTAAATGCAGAAGTTGCATACCTATAAGAAACTATTAAATTTATTGTAAAGGCACGGTAGCTTTAGTCAGCTACTGACACGAGCCATAATCCTGCTCTGGTGATCCCTGGATTACAATATGCTGGTGAATGTGTGTGTTTTGGGACTCATCTCTCAAGTTCCAGTTTATTGTTCTCTCATTTGACTGCTGAAATTCACACCATCCAATCACATGTAGTGAAGACCAGCACGTGGTTGCTACATGCAGACAGAAACAAGGTGCTCCCGTTACTCATATGCTTCCACATAAACAAAACACCTTCGTCACCACGACACATACATTATACAGTACACTCAATGCTGTGTCACGGGTTGTTTAACATAGCAAAGAATGTACACTAGGTGGTGTAAGAATATTGTATTCAGCACAGATAGAAGCAGAAAGACAAAGATTACCCCAAAAAAATTTGCTTAGCAGAGTCTTGGAAATATTTCCATTACTCATTGATTAGAACACGAAATGCAGACACACACACACACACACACACACACACACACAATTTGCACACATCTATCCTACAAGCAGAACAATCTTGTATGTATTATGCACCAAAAGAAAGTCAGTTTCATTAGTTACAGTCTAATCACCGTGACAGACGGCATATCTAACAGACCACTTCTGTTAGATTACAACATCTATTCATTAGCTACACCCAGTCATCCTTGATGACCATGTGGGGCTGGAGCCAATCCAAGCTGATGTTCTGCATGAGACGGGGAAACCCAGAACAGATTTACCACTTAATCTAAACTACATGTGTTTGGACTGCAGGAGAAAACCAAAGCACATGGACACGCTAAAAGCAACAGCCTTCATTCTGTGAGGTGGCAGTGCTAACCATCGCACCTCCAACATTAAAACAAAGTGATTAAAAAAGATTTATCATACAGCCTTACAGGCACTATTGTAAAACGGAAGTGTGTAGGAAAAACAGCAGTGGATAAAACTATCGACCTTATCCAAATAATTCATGGTTCCACTTTTTTAATTTGGCTAAAGATTTATACAGATTATAAAAGACAAAACCCTTCAACTGTCTCATAATAAATTCCTCTTTCTAACCCCTGATCTCCCTTGCGTAGATCATCCAGTGACGTTGCTGCTTTAGCTGATGTCACTGACTTTAATCAGCAGGACTGCAGTGGGACCTGCTTACGCAGACAGACACACTGCATCACTAAAGCCTTATTCCAGTCTGAATGAATGTCTAACCTGTTTCAGAAATGAGCCCTTCCTGTTGCAGCTGCCGATTTTTACAGCCTCACAGACGTCAGCAGTGTGGGTGAAAATCAGCTACATTTTGGGAACAGGTTGTTCAGTGGGAAGACTTTCTTTGAATTAATAGTTTTGGGAGGTGACACTGAACTGCAGCTTAGACTGAAAGACAAAGTAAAGTGAAAAAACATTTCTGAATTGACCCTCCTGTGTAATTATTCATCTCTTTCTAGGTGTTAAATATGCCAAACATTAAAAACCAAAGCCTTTTTCATCCTCCCTGTAAAATATTAACAAATATATACACAAACATTTGGGTATTTTATTACACAAGTGCTCTTCTCTTGTGACACCAAAGAGAAACCTTTTTCATACAGACTGCTTTATGACAGTCAGGAATAAAGCTGAAGCGTAAGTATCTAATGTTTCACAGGTCTGCATTGTACAAACATCTATAAGGTTACAAAAAATGCCAGTGACCTACTACTGCAGGTTGGAGTTTCGAGTCACATCAAAAAAAAAGTAGTGAGAGCAATAAGGCACAACCGCAGCACAAGTAAGTTCAATCAACAGTACATGTACCAGTCACATCAAATAACACTCCACCATCTGTTCTCCGGTTTTAATCCAGCAGTGAATACAGAGCATTGTGTGAAGAAAGCACCACAGGACACTAATGTCAATAGAAAACGTGGTTTATGAATAGAGATCATAAAGGTGAATGCTCAAATAATCTTTTATATTACTGAAAACAATATTAGGTTAGAAAACACTCAAAATTTAAATGGTGTGGCCCTACTCCTGTACGCACACATACACTCAACCACAGTATGTGAATATAGATTTCACTCCCAGCTGCACAAACAGAGACAGTCTTCCTAGTTGGAGAGCACAGAGCTCCAGTGACCAGACAAACACAGGGGAACTCTGACTCTGGGAGTGGCTATCAATATGCCACTGAACAGCACTGCAGCTCCCCTGACCCACATACCCAGAGCTGACTCACAAGGAGCCTACTGCCCTCTAACGGTCGGCCACAACACCACAGTCAATTACATGAGGATTTGATTTGTTATCAAAAGGCCCAAATAAAACAAAGGGGGAATTAAGAGTGTTAATGCAGCTACAGTTCACTGGTGTCATGTGTATCTAGAACAAATAAACACAGTAGGCGGTGGGAGGAAATTGCTGATCATTGGTGGACTAAACCCAGCAACAAATGTTGCTGAGTAAAACGATAAACCAGATTCCCAAGCCCAGTTCATGCCCAAGGCAAGGAGGAATAGCACAGAATTGTGACATCACAACACAGAAGCTCTTTGTAAAACTGTAACAGTAAACAGTGAAAGTCCCTCAGGCTCAAAATTGTATAATGATTAAACATCAAGTGCTTCTTTGGGTTAAGTTTATATCCCGTCAAGACTTGTCAGATGTCAGCGGCTGCCACATAAAGTCATTTGGGGTTCAAGTCACACAGAGAACACTTTGAGACAAAGCGCGGGTGATTGTTTACCGCCTCTGTTAATATCTTACCTGCGTGGCTGAGAGCGACGGTCATCCTCCCCACTGCCGGACTCCTAGAGAGAGGAGAAGATAACATTTAAAATGTGGAAGTACAACATTTTATTAATGTTAACAAAGAACTGAGCATAAGAATTACAATTAGAAGAATCATTTTGGTCTCAGCAATTATGTTTATGATGCTCTGTAAAAGACATTTAATTTAATTAAATCACGTGTCCCATGTTGGTTAAAACAAAGAGTATTTTGCTTATATTTATATTCACAGACACAACAACATTAAAAGTGGAGGTAGCATTCAACCCAGTTGTCAGTATTTTCAGAGGTTTCAGCTTCAAATCTATTTATCCACTATCCAGGAAAGTGACCTCAGTCTGTTTTTAAGGTGTGGCCGGTCAGAGAATAACATATTCGCATACAAAAAATCTAGCAAAGAGATGGGGCAGAGAGATAAAGAGGAAACTCTAAATCAGCAAACGGTGAAATATGAAACTAAATGAGAAGGGTTAGGCTTAGAGGAAGATTAACACCTGGCATTTTTCTTGTAGCGCCTGGTACATATCCTGTTTACACTGTAGACTTAACAACATTACAAAAGCATTAACATCTACATAAAAGGAAGAAGCCGATTACATGGTTGATGGTAGGTCACAATGGGCACAGACAAAAAGATGAACTCATGCAGCACTCGATCTGTTTGCTCTGATTGGGCTGGTTAATACGTGGATGAAAAAATAAATCAGTGTGTTTTCTTATTTGTGACAACACAACTCGATGTTAGATGTGGTCAATGCATGTTCTGTGCATTGCATCTGTGTCTTGAATTTTCCAGAGGTTAAGGCCTCTTTTGAAGAAATATAGGGAAGTGTCTAGATGCCAGAATTTGCCTCAGGGTCTTGTGACACTGTTGCAGATCCAGTTCAGTGCAGATGGGACATACTCGGGCTCGTCAGCCACAATATCCAAAGCAGGTTTCCACTGTGACTTCTCAGACTCAATAGCACAAAGGATATTTAAAAGAGGACATGTGGATTGCACTTCATGTAAATCTAGCTTGAGCCTATAAGCTTGAACTTAGTCTATAATGCAACCTGCTGAACACCAAATGCTGGGAAAATTAGTATTTAGCTTCCTAAATGCTGAATTGTAATGAATAAGCAAAGCACTGAGAACATGAAGTTCACATAATTAGAGGAAGCTTCAGCTGTTGTGTTCTCTAGTGACATTTCACCAAAACCTCATTTACATGGAAAGACACACAGAGATTTTACATATATGAAAATGTGAAAGGATTTTTCCAAAGCTTATGTAAACGTGTAGCCTGAACGTGTAGGCTGGGCAGGGTTCTGCAGGAATGCACTGCATTAGGGGTCACTGCACCTACAGTCATCAAGTTAAAACTAGTAAAGGCTTCTCCCATAAAAGCTGATGACGATGATGTGTCCCAATTAGTGCGTTTCACCCCACAAAAACTTTTATTACGAAGCAGGCATGCACCAGTCAGGAAGGACAGGTTAAACATAAGGTTCAAGTAAACATGGTAGGCGTTGAATAAAAAAAAAACGCGGTTTCTCATGAGAAACTTTATGTACACCACACGACAGCCAGACACAGGAAACTAAACATGCAATGCGTTATCACTGTTTGTGTGCACGGGTTTAAACTTGAAAGCATATTTCCACAAGAAAATGCTTTGCATCTTTCATCGCCCCTACGTGCGTCACCTTGCTAAATTACACATATGAATATCTTCTTCTTCCTTGCTTTACTTTACACTCCTATAGTGATTAAAGGTTCCCTGGCTTGCCTCGTCTAACATACAGTACATAATCACCGCAAGAAGGTTACCTTAATGCCTGCTCACAGAACCTGTTTTGCTCTAAGAATACCAAAGGTGTGAAGGACAGGGCTGCTCTCAAAGCCACAAAACATAAATGCAGTTTGTGATTTGTGACATATTTGTGTGTTCAAAGTGACACATTTACATGCACACACATTTCAATCTTCCGGGTGCAGTCAGCAAGGACAAAACTGAAACAATCCTTTGGCAAACTGAAAATCTGATTTTACCGTTGTGTTGAAAAATATGTATACTTTATGTGTTATATGTGGCATTTCATTTGTTTTATTATACAATCCACCATAGTGTTGACATTGGGTTCTGAATATATCCTATATTCTTGTGTTGCTGCTATTTTTCTTAAACCACTGTTTACCGCAGTGTCATTTAATATGTTCCTGCAGACAGCTATTGTACTCAGCACTGAGAATGGGTTGCTCAGCTCTGGCTCCCAGAAGTCAATTTAATTGTATTCGTATAGCACCAATTAATAATAAATAATAATAATAAAATCATCTGAAGCACTTGGCAAAGAAAGCTTAAGACATTACAGAATTATAAAGACAATCCAACAAATCCCCTTTGAGAAAACACTACAAGGTGGTAGAGCATTGAGTTCCTCATACCACATCTGAGTTTGGGAGGACTGGTTTCCAGTACAATGAAGTTAGAGCCACTCATACATTCCTCTGAGAGAAATCTAAACTTTTCAATAATAAAGTAATACTCAGATTGTTATATCTCAATACTTTCTCTTGATAATATGACACTTAAATTACTAACTTGCTTAGCAACATTACATATTGTAATTTGGTTAGAGGCTGACATACGTCAGTGGAGCAGAGCAGAGGTGCCATCTTAACGTCACAGTGAATATATTCAGATTTTATATACAGTCGCTTCGCAAAGTATTAAAAAGTATTAAGCTTTATAACAATTACTGCATTGCATATTTAATTTAAGATTGAATCATTTACAGTTTCCATTAGTCTGCACACAGTAGCTCATTGTGACAATGTGAAAACGTGCTTCAATTTAACTGTTTGTCAAAACACTAAATAAACAATGAATCATTTCTTCCAAGCCAGATTAGCACTGACAGCTGCTATAAAATACACACCATTAACATAAAGCAATATAATTATTCAGACGTAACCATAACTACATCTGCACCTCGCCTGTCAGTCCAGTTACACTCAGTGGAAACACAATATTACACTGAGAGTTTGTTCAACTGTTTCAATTAGAAACACCATGCTTTGTCCAGCTGGCCAGGACTGGTAATATTAGTAAATCAAAACTAAATATAAAAGGTCTTGAAATAAATATGACCCAAAATATGGTTATTTGATGTTTTAAACCCTTATATATTCCAATAAATTGTTTTTGCTAAGGCTCTGTTTTTTCATCCATAAACAATATATTACAAAAAAAACACTGCAATTTAAAACTATATATAAAAACATTAACCTCGATTTTGGATTGAATCCACATATTTCACTAATAATTCATTTGACATTCAAGTCACACACAAAAACTGTTTTATCACATAATATCACGCCGACTGACAAAGAAAAAGTTGACTGAAGTCAACAAAGACACAGGAAATGTACGGAGCGCACCGATGTGCAACAGAGAACACGACATGCAAATGGAAAACAGAGAGGGTGAGCCTGTGCATCACTTCCTCACTCTCCTGCTGATTGTCAGATGGGGTTCCCTGCTTCTGTAGAAACAAGATGTGCACAGAGAACAGACAGGGAAACCACCCACTCTTTTGCTTTGCATGGACTAAACACCTGTCTTGGCTTCACTACACACACAGCCACTGCTTCACGGGACATTTATATCAAGTTACATTAATTTTATTGTGACATGACCTTAAAACTTTTTTTTAAACATTTGACATTAAAAGCTTAAAGAAATATTCACTATAAAAAGTACTGATTTATGTTACAGACATCACCACAAAGTGCATGTATAAACAGAGTTATATCCCCACAACATGGCTAATACAAACACAGCGAGACAGAGAGACAGGAAGAGAGACAGACAGGTTGACAAACATGCAGACAAGAACTCAGAGATAGCCTGAGGAGGAGACAGACAAAGAAAAAGACACGTCCACAACCACGTTTACATACCAAGAAAGCACGAAACAATAAAGCAAGAGTAAATATCTAATTTCATGCGCGTCACAAGGCAATCGCTGCATTGCATACGGAAGTGCATGAAACATCTCTTAAGTTTAACCACGACTCTACAAACTTAAACCATTAGATAACTAGCAGTACAACTTCTAACAACGTCCACCACAGTGCAGCAGAAAGGCAGGAGATCCCCTTCAGTGTACACCAGCTCACTGCCAGTTACAACCTTTGAACTGGCGGAAATGTGAAGCACAGGAACCGTTTCAGCTGGAGCACAATAAAAACAGAGGGACAGTCCTTTTCCCACAGGCTAACGCTGCTAACAGTCCTGTGTTTTTAACCAGAAAACATTTACAAACAGCTGAACACTGACTCTGGAAAATGATGAGCGGTTACATGTCACGCATGCGCACGAGCACAAAGACGAGGCAGTTTATGACAGGCAGAGGAGAATAAATAGACAACGAAATTGAAGTGTTAATCACGTTTCAAAGCAAAGAGGTTTGGGTTTTGTGATAGGGACAGCGGTAGTGGAGTGGGGGCTCAATGAAAGCGGCTCTTACCGAAACGCAGGGGCTGGAGCTGGTGCTGGGGGTCGGTGAACGCTGCACGGTAACCAGGGCCATTCAGCGACCAGGAAGCGGACACCTGAGAGGAAGCGACAGCGGAGAGGCGAACATAATTGTTCTGAGGGGGAGAAAACCCAGCAGAACCGGGGCTGCTTCACCTCTCTCGTCTTTCCTCTCTCCTTCTCTCTGATCGTTGACTGTTTGACTACTCCCCGGTTGTTTCCTCTGTCGGCACGTTATGCGCATGCGCAACTACCATCTCTTGTCAATCCTGATTAACCGTGTGTGTGCTGGATATAAACAAAACAGTGGTTATGGGCACTGTCTGAGCAAATAACTGACCCGCAACCTTAGGCAAACATACAGCAGTCACATTCAGAAAACGTTTATTGTATCTTAAACTTTGGACACATTTCTGTAAGACTGAAATGTGACTATTGGAGGTTAATTTGCACATCATAATGCATGGTGCTCTTTATTAACATCTTTTTTGTAATATAGGCTATGTCATACATGGCCCATTAACTAGAGCCTTTGTTCGACGCTGCTGTTTCTTGTTCATTCAACAATGACAAAAAATGCAAAACAACCACAAAGACATGCAAAAGAAGAAAGAACCACAAAGAAATGCAAAATCACAATCACTCAGAGTAAAAATGACAGAATGACATCAAACCTGTCACAAAGAGACACAAAATATCTCTCATACAACAGAGACCTAAGAGCTATTGTATGCAAGCCATGTATGTACAACTTAACAATACAATTCTTTCATGCAAACAGCCATCACATGCACACATAAAAAATAATCAAAACCAATTTTCACTTGTTTTGTTTATAGTTTATATATAGTTCCTATAACCTATAAGTCAAGTCAACTTCTGCAATAAAAACAATTAGATTCAAATTCATTATCTCTGCATCAACCTGGAAAGGTGTGTCAGTTCAAAAAAAGCAATATACTGTGTGTGGTTTCAGATTCAAAGAAATCTTTTAATACCAGAGGCATCAAATGAAAACGAAAGAACCAGGAGAAGATCCACCACAAAACACAAAAAACAAAGATAACACATACAAGAACTCAGAGACCATTGATGCAATACGAAATAAATAATATGACATAAATAATAATTGCGATCAAGTGAAATAATGTTTAGATGTGTCAGAGTTATAAAGTCTAATGGCCACTGGGAGAAAGGATTTCTTGTGGTGCTCTGTGGAGCACTTGACATTTATCAGTCTCTGAGTGAACATGCTTCTCTGTCCAGTCAGATAAAAAAATCAGGGGAGAGTGTGAACGTAGTCCCGCACTACCAGATATTATGCAGTCGAGATTTCCACATTTGGGGAATTAACAGGTGTCAACATGACTGGAGTGTAATGGCTGAGTCGCACCCCGAGTGAACCACCTATCATGGCATCTCTCCTGCCAGGTAAGTTTGTTTGTATGTTTGTAACTTTTAGTTTGTAGAGCGATTTTAACGAGAACTAGCTCATGAGAGAGTCTGACATTTATATTACAGTTGTTTGTGTACCTGTGAGCCTCACTGAAGAGGGTGCGGTACTGAACAAAGGAAAATGCTTTCTCTGCCTGAGGGCACAGATCAAAGATGGCATCAACTATAGTCTGTCACAAGCCACCTTTAAACATTAAGTCATCAGAGCATGATATTACACAGTAGATGTTATTACAGCTTGCCCTCCTTGTCCCTCCCTTTTCCATACATCCATTGATTATCCTAAGCACTTTAAATCTTAAGGATTGCCAGGGTGCTGGAGCCAATCCAGCGTGACCAGGTCCCCAGTCTATCACAGGACTTTTCTCCTCTTTCTTCCCACCCATAAATAACAGTAGCTAATCAGACTTAATTGAGAAAAAAAGAAAGAAAGAAAAATCACAGATATCTCTGGACAAGCTCTGAAGTCGGGCTAAAACAATGCTGCAAATTATTCAATCAGTGTTTTACTCCTTTGCCACTTGCAGTACAACAATAATAGGAATGTGCCTCTTAGGTATTGATAACAATATTGTATTTGTACAGTTCCTTCTCATTTTTACCTCCAGCTTTCCACTTCATCCTCACTCCATACATTTACCCATTCATCATTCACATTTGGCTGTTTTGTTTGCATCAGAGGGATTACCAGTGAGGCCAGAGAGGAGATGAGAAGGAGATTATGACAGCGATAATGTTGTTGGATTTAGAGTCAATCAGAGTATGAATATTAAAGCTGCACTTTTGGTTACAGGTAAGACATGCTCTCTGATCCTATTTAACACGGCACAGAGCTGTTAGCACTGAAAAACTTATATGAACACATAAATGAAATGAGAGTTTTGTATTGCTCTTAGTTACACAGATAGTTGACTGTCAGTCTAGAACAGCACACTCATAGGTAGCTTTCATTGTAGTTAATCTTTTACAGAAGTGGTCTGTGCCACTGCTTATCATTAAGCTTATTGTTGTAATTATTCAGTATACTGTCACTTTGTTTATCTATTATAAGCTTTAGTGTCTGTTTATTGTGATGTGTTCCCAAACTGGAGGTCAGAGACAATTTAATGGGTCATGAGATTAACTCAACAAGACACAATTCTGTAACACAAGATTATGTACATTTTGTGCTTTCATCTTTTATTTTAAAATAATGTATGCAATGTAGTTGTATCCCTATTAATAATATCAGCATTAATATTGTATGTTATTATTTTTATTAGGTCTCTCGTCAATGTTGAAATTTGTCTTTCTCAATTCAGGACCATAAATAAAAAAAACTCGTAAAATCACCTAAATAAAAGCTGCAATGTTTCACCTCTATTTTTCACCTCTGTGGTAATTTTGCATTTGTACTATAGAAAATCCATGTTCGCAAAATGTAAAGTTGTAAAAATGTAGATGGAATAATGAAATATTACCCATCCTGCATTATGCCGTTGTTTTAATGGATCTTATCCCTTTCCCCCCAAAATAAAACAAATTGGGACAAACAACAAAATGTATGCGCACAGGAGCAATTCTGAGTTAATTAGTTCAATTAATTACTTACAGTCTGGCGCAACGTCGCCATCTATTGACAAATAGTCGTGATAAAAAAATATTTACACAATACTGTTATACATTTGGCCCACTAATCTAAACTATATCAAGATATTTTAATTAAAAAATGCATCAAATAATAATAAATTCTGTGCTTATATGTCAAACAGTTTAATCACAGTTTGTATATCATGGTTGGTTTCTTCCATCTGTCAGTAGTAGCTCGCAGTTTCGCAGCAGGGTTATGAACCCATATTTAGTGAAAATAATCGAATATAACTGACATAATTATAAATATGGTTATTTTATGTGGATGTTATTTTTTACATGGTTATTGAAATGTAATCTAGCATAACCTGTCATGTATGAGTTTAATTTACGAAATTATTGAATCGAATCTGTCGAGCCGGTTCACACTAAGCAGAGCAAGATGGCGGCCCCTACAAAGCAGTAAGTTGCAAACATGCTAAAGTGATTATAATAATGTATGACAGCAATTTGCAGCAGTTTCATTTTGTTGTGCTTTTGTTATATTCACGACAACTAGTTGAATTTGCTCTAGCAGCCGTGGCATTAGAGCTCGGTAGTTCTTTTTAGAAGCGATGGTTTGCCCTGTAGCTAGCTAACAAAATGCTAACGTTATGCTAACGTCGCTTATAATCAGCTAGCAGTTAGTTTACGTTACAAAACTGTGGTTCAATTTGTGTTATTGTTCACGTTTTATATCTATTTACCAACTTCTTGTGCATTTTATCTTTAAACCTTGCCTTATTACTTGTGTAAAAAGTGTATACAACTGTTTAGCTAACGTTAGTCATTCAAAATGCTGTTATGTAATTTGGTAGATTTCTTTAGGTTTTTTTTTTGTTTTGTGGTTCTCTGTGAAAAGTGAAATGTCACCAGTATGATCAAGTTAACGTGTGTTATAACCATCATGTGGCTGGTTTTCCAAGGTACATAGAAAAGATTATCAGTGTTAACTGCACAGAAGTGCTTAAATATTTTTTTGCCTAAAATGGACCGTGATAGTGTAACTTCAACCAAATCCTGAGGTCCTGAAGATTTGTCCGTGCATTTACGGACAAATCTTCATCAAATTCATCAATTGGCCATGTCAGGCAAATTTCATTCAGTCATTTTTGGTTATGTACAGCTGGGAAGTGCTGCAATACATTTCCCTGTGGTTTTACATTAGCCTGTGTGGTATAACAGTGGAATCAGGAAAAAGAAATGCAGCCACACTGTATTGAATACTAAACACATCCAAATCTTGTTCGATTCTGTGTGTATGATTTGTACACACACACACATATATACACACACACACACACACACACACATATGTATGTATGTGTATATATACATACACACACACATATACATATAAACAGTTTTGTATGGCCGGATTTAAGTATATTTTCATTTTGATTGTCCACAGGTACGGGCTGATCTTGCCACAGAAGAAAGGAGTGTCAAAGACTGCAACCCTGCCAAGACCCTCTGTATTTGGGGATGACTCAGATGAGGAGGTGTGTAAACGTTTGAATTTATAAGGTTTACAGCATAATTTGTCTCCTGTCATTCACCAAATGCTGCATGTGATTTACTGTAGGTATTTTAGTATTATGGAAACTAAACATTATTCTGTCTAAGTATACTTAATTTTTTTTCCCCCTCAGACTTCAGTTGGGGAGACTCTGCAAAGAGAAGCCATCAAAAAGAGGACGATGAAGCAGGTGAAACTGACAATTATACAGACAAGAGTCTGCAAAATTCAATAGACTATTTTACTTTATTTATTATGTCGTTTTAGAAACAGTGATTGGTTCACATGTCTAAGGCCTTTGTCTTTTTTTTCTACTCAAAGACACACCTGGAGATGCAAAAGGCCTTGGAACAGGACAGCACAGTTTATGATTATGATGCAGTGTATGATGACATTCAAAAGCAGAGAAGTGAGAGCAACAAAAAACTTCTCGGAAGCACTGACAAAAGGGTAATTTCATTCATATTGAACACTTATACAGTTGAATTTGTTGACACTGGTGATTCAGGGTGATATATTGGTGAGAAAAGCTGTAATTGTGTTGTGTTGTTGTTTAGTTGAGAAACAAGCTTTATTAACATAATGACTTTGTTGTCTGTGTCTCCTCATGACAGCCAAAGTACATCCATCAATTAATGAAAGCAGTTGAGGACCGAAAGAAGGAACAAGATCGAAGGGAAGAGAGGAAAATCCAGAAGGAAAGAGAGGCAGAGGGAGAGAAGTTTGCTGATAAAGAGGCTTACGTTACCTCCGCCTACAGGCAAAAACTGCAGGAGCAGAAGGAGGAGATGGAGAGAGAGAAGCGGGAGGCAGCGTTGGAAGGTTAGATGGATACTTTACAACTATTTTTAGGTCACTGGCAGAAAGCGATACGATGAGACTTTTAACTCCAGACATTTAGAACAACACAGCTTAAACTTTGATTTGCTGTTAGTACTGCTGGTCTACAAACAGCCTGTGTATCTTTCAGATATGTTACTAAAAGCAGAGAAGTTTA
>OMLM01006356.1:2209-12318 GCA_900302695.1 Helostoma temminkii | reverse complement strand
CAGAGAAGTTTAGCAAAGACACTTAACTTTATTTCTACAATTGCATCAATACATTTTATTATGGGAGAATATTTTCTCTGTTAATGTGAAACATTGTGTATGATTTGTTTGACTTTGTTTTGTGTAGCCGCTTTGGATGTGAAGAAACAAAAAGATCTAAGTGGCTTCTACCGGCACCTGTTGAATCAGACTGTAGGAGAGGAGGCAATACCAGATCGCTCTGCAAACAAGTCAGTCATATCTCTGAATTACTCACATATTTGTAATCACTAAACACAAACCACTACGTTGCCTTAACTGTATTTGTCTGTTTGTGCTTCAACAGAACTCAAACCAGTTTCAAAGAGCAAGAGAGAATTTCACCTGTTATCTCACCTGCATCCCATGAGAATAATCCAAGCTCAACCAGTGACAGTGAAGAGGAGCATGAGCAGAAGTCTGGGTTTAGCAAGCCTGGAACAGGGTCTACACATTCAAAACGCCAGTACAGACAGCGGTCACCTTCATCAGGTAGTGGAGAGGATAAGGATAAAGAAAGAGAGAGGGAGAAGGACAGACATAAAAAGAGCCACAGGCATCTAGACAGGGACAAAAAAGCAGACAGAGATAGGGACAGAGACAGAAACAGGGGAAGGGAAAAGGATGACAGACACGGAGGAAGAAGAGACGACAGGGATAGAAGGAAAGACAGAAGCAGAGACGACAATAGAAGTAGAGGCAGGGGGGACACAGAGAAGGACAGGCATGGGAGGAGGGACAGGAGCCCTAAAGAAAGAGAGAGGGATAAGAATGGGGAAAGAGAGAAGAGAAGGAATCTGGTTGAAGACAAGCGGAAGGACAAAGATGGAGAAGAGGAGAAGCAGAAAATGAAGGATCCAGAGAAGGAGAATGCAGTGAAGGGAGAAGAAAAAGATCAGGAAAAGAAGGAAGAAGCTGGAGAACAAACACAAGAAAAAGAAAGCGAAGCAAAAGAGGAAACTCAAGAAAAGGCAAACAAGTTTGCAAAGCGCAGCACGGATCAGACTGTGAGTTCAGCAAGAGAGAGATACATGGCCAGACAGATGGCACGCTCTGCCTGCAAAACCTACATTGAGAAGGAGGAGGACTGAGAGCCGTTGGCACACAATGCAGACAGCCCTGAATTTTACACAGCCTTTATCTCATGTTTTCTCTTTGTATTCAACCAGCCCTGTTAAAAACAACACTTCAAACACTTCTTCTGTCAAAACGTATGGAATTCCTATCCTTTCACACAGTCCTGTTGGTTCTTCCTAAAATGTGTCTTATTAAAAAAAAGATCATAAATACATATAAAAATTCTTTTCAGGGCTCTGTTTTTGAAACAGGTGGGCACTGTAGCTTTTTAGCAAATGTTCCTAAATCAGGAGAAAATAACACTTTTGTTGGGAACTGCTTTCAGGTGTGGATGAATACACATTTGGTGGTAGTGGATAATTAGAGCAGTGAATGTGGAACTGACTCCAGACCAACTGCAGTTTCCATGTTCATTGTACTGAGAAACAGGTCACTCACTGCAGCAAATTATTACTGTGCTTTTGATAGTTATAGACAACAGTTGTTGCACAGAAGAATAAGTAAAATTAGTTTTAGTCTTTATGAGATTTGACAGTAAGAAAAATACCACTGACTCTGCCATACACTGAACAGATTCAGACAGCAGTGTGCTCGTAGAGATGTAGACAATGTGATTTTTTTTCTTACTTGGAAATCTTTGATGAATTGTGAAATTGATTATGTTTGTAAATACATTTCAGAGAATCTTCTATCATTACCTACAGGAATGTACATAGGAAATTCTTATCCATTCGGTGAGAAGATGGATGTGCAAACAAGCAATGTTTTATGTTTCTCACAAAGTTAAAACAATTTAATGTCCAGTTTCCTCTGTTGCTTCCTCACTGACCTGTGGTTAATCACAGTTTGATGTTAAAATGTGTACACAAATGAAAGTGTGAAGTTCATATGTAAGAAGGTAACGTTACTCCACATAGTGGTGGAATTTAATAGAGTACTTGAGACTGAGTGCAAATAAAAATCAATAGTCATGGTCTCTGAAGGTTCTCAGCCATCCAGGTCATGGTTATCCCAAAGGTATTGTTAAGTAGCAACTGGACTTATTTCTTAGTTCTTGAAGATGTTTGAAGGTGAAACATTTTCAGCAAACTGCGGCCGAATCTGTTCCATTCTTTATTAGTTCTGAACTGATGAAGCCTTCTGGATGGAAAGCGAAACGTCTTCAAGAACCAAGAAATTTGTCTTTTTCCAATGAAAAAGTTGTTTTTTTGCACCATTTCATTTTAAGTGTGTGAACCAATTGCAGAAAGACCGTAAAGTGTTTTGGTATGAGCAAATCATATGGTAAAAATTGAATTAAAGATTTATCCTCACTCTAAAACATTTTATACTGCGCATAGTGGTTTCCTTCCCTTGGTTAAACAGTTTCTTGTTAATAGTTAAATCTTTCAAGCTACTCAGAAGCTACAAACACAAGCAGATGGTGACTAGAGTTCTGACAGTGCTTTTTATTTTTGTAACATGTTTATGGGCAGGTTATAGGACAACTCTGGTCAAAACACCTAGTAGTTTTCCCTGCATACACACTACTGAGATGCTTTAAAAAAAATAAATGAAAAAAATTCATAAGGCACCATTGATCTGTGGATACATTTGATATCCTATTCCACCACTGCACTTTAATCACATGAAGTTCTCCACAGAGTTGCCACCTTGCATAAAAACTGTTCAAGAGCAGTTTAATTACAAAGACTGAGGTCTCATCAAAGCTCATCAATGTGCTGTCAACTCACTGTTTATCATACTGACAATGTCAATATGACAATGTTAACTTCAAGCCACCATTAGTGTATTGACAACAACCATCAATCAAATATGGGGAAAAAAATAATTCAGAATTCATATTAAGATTCAAAATTCAGATTACAGTTGAGCTAAACTTAGGCCAGACATCAGGCTCATTAAGTCAAACCCAAGGCTTTGTAAACAAAGATATGCAGAGGTTTATCTTAATTAATATTAATGAGGTAGGTTAAAAATGCTCTGTTGGCATCACTAATTCAATAAGTAGTTACAGACTGGATTGATTGACCATTATAACATTTAATACAACACATTTAATCTGCTTTTCACATGTGGTGTAAATAGTTATCATGTCGGTTCAAACCACGTTCCACCTCGTCACCTGCAGACGAAAGACCAAAATTAGAATAACTATGTAGATAAAAAAATAATAAATAATCAGAGTAAACACTGAACACACAGCTGTTGTTTATTGTCAACTTACAAGTGATCACATGCATCTTTCACCATGTGAAACTTCTAGGCACATTGAGGTTGATTCACTGCAAACACTAGATCCAGTTCTGAAGGACAAGAAAGTTATTGTACAAAAGTATTTCCTAAGTCCTGTGTGATTCTGACATTTAATATTCAATATTCAGAAAACCGAGAGTCACCACTGAACAATCTGCCGGTAATTCCAGCTGTTTCAGTTTAGGTTTCATCATAACAACGGATCATAACCATTTGTGTACTAGAGCTTGAAATGGTACCTGTCCATAGCAGACTTCAAGTGACAGGATCAGACTGACAGAATTATACCTGTAATAAAAACAAATGTGGAAAATGAGAAAATAAAAGTACATATATTTTTAAAACTATGCAATATATAAATGTAAAGATTCAGAAAAGTGGATCAGAAAATCGTCAGTTCACATTCTTAGCTGCTCAGGGCGTTTACCTCCGAGATGCTCAATATAACCACCAATGTACAGCATGCATTAAAGCACTGGGATTAAAGATTTAGCAACATTTAGAAATACTGGACTGAATCTGAAGTTTAAGTGCAGTACACAACAGTGTGTGATTTGACTTTTTGACCTGCAGTCTGGGCAGGAGTTAAAATTTAACTTCTCCAAGAATCTGAAATCCATAAACTCTGAAACAGACTGATGCAAATCAGACTTTAATATTGCCAGGCAGCATTTATAAAAGCTGCTGAGATTATGAATATCTGTCCATGTGCCAACAATCAATCCAGTACTGAATGTTTTCAGTGTACAAAGGTGAACCTAAAGCCGATCCCACTATATTTCAAAGCTAGTATCTAAAATGAACTTACAGGGAACATCTCAACATGTGCAGCTTCACCACATGAGATGAATCATGTTCTTTCAGTGGCTTCTTCAAGCAGCTCGACCTGAGAAACAAGAACAAAATGAAAAACGTGCACTGATCCAAGTCCAAGCAAGACGATGTTATTCTCCTTGTGAGTTCAGAAAACCGATAATCACCACTGAACAATCTGCCGGTAATTCCAGCTATTTCAGTTTTGGTTTCATCACAACAGAAGCAGCCAGTTGCCATTTTTAAAGACAAAATGCAAACTCACCTGCACAAAATGAACCGAAGCTGGCACCTGGTTCAGTTCCATTGACATCGAGCTGCGGGGAGAATTCACAGGAGGAAAAAGCCATCATAAGATAAGCATTACAGAAAGGTGAAGGTTACACTTTGCACACACTTAAGATTCAGACAAGTGGATGATAAATCGTCAGTTGTCGCATCTGACGGCACTTCCTACTCAATGTTCTCATCACTTCAAAGTGTCACAGAAATGCCATAATAATAAAGACATGAACTTACCCATTATTTAAAATCACTCAGCAGGTTCACTGTCATGGCCTCTGCCTCTTATGCAGGTTTGTGTTTGAGCTAGAAATAAAGTTACGATTTGTTAACAATCACACTTATTCCATACATTTGTTTTATTTAATAGAAATGTATCTATAGTTCAGAAAACCGAGAGTCACCACTGAACAATCTGCCGGTAATTCCAGCTGTTTCAGTTTAGTTTCATCACTACATTTTATGGTTAAAACACTCAGTTAACAGTACATTATCATACTAACCTCAGGCTCTGGTTTCCCCTCATATTTAGTGGTTAAACGGCCTGTAAAAAAATAAATACAGTTATTAAACATATCTTGGTGTAGGCAAAGACTCAGCAGAGAATCAAACAGTTTCTGGAGACTCAGAATAGTGAGCAAGAAACATCGTCAGTTGTCGCATCAGACGGCACTTCCTATTCACAGTTTTCATCATTGACACACAAGACATCAGATAGTTTGACTTCACCGTCACTCATCTCCTGTGGACACGACACTGCATGATGACTTTATTATGGCTTGAAATGATCTGCCACCTGAGGGGAAAAAAAACAATTATGGTATAAAAAAAACAAAAAACCATGATCTAATGTTGCACTACAGCCTGAGACCTTCGCTATGATGTATAACGTTAAGTCTATATAACGTCGTTAAGCTAACATGCCCACGGGTTTGTCAACTCCAAAGTGCAAAAGAAAAACAAGATTTAAAAAAGTTTAATCTTTCATGCAAACAAACGCGTTGCAACCAAACGACAGTAAAAGCAAACATTAAATCTTACTTGTGACTTCTGCCTCCATTCTTGCAGTCCTCTCCACGTGGCTGAGGCCCACCAAGACTATATTAACGTTACACTTCAGGTACGAGGCAAAATACACGTTTAAGATAAAGACTAAAACTTTAGTTATACTGAGATGTTGTCTCGTTGTTTCTGTGGTCTTTTATAAACTGGATGTAAGTCAGAAGATAGACTACTCAGTCTGCAGCTGCACACACGAAACACGGAGCGAAAAGGAAAATTAACGCGGACGGGGAAGTTTTTAAACCTCGGGGTCGCGGGATTATAACGTCATCTTTTGGCGCTGCAAACTGACGTAATCGCGTCCTGTTACGTCGCGTCGCAACAAGCGTAAAAGTCAGATTAATAATAATGATAATTACTGTTTTACGGTTCACCAACACTGTTATATCGACACTCCACATATAAAACTATACTGTTTTCAAATCTGCTACGTTAAAACCAGTGTAAATTACAATCTGCTCAATTCATCAACAAAATAAAAATGTAGTTGGTGATATGTTATTGTATACTGTGACTTCATTTATCAAAATAGCCATAAATAATTCATGTCGTGTTTAAAGACAGTCAGTTTTGTGACTTTCTCTCTGACAAATATTAAAACATTTCAAACTGAAACACAAGCCGTGTCTGGAGTCCGCATGTCGGTAAGGTGAGTGCGAATATCTGCTGTCCTTAGGTGGAGCTGTTTGACAGGTTTTAACTGGTTTTCCTCTTAAATTACACTGAAAACCTGAATCTTCTGCTTGTCTGTCCCTCTGGAGACCCAGTTCGCGTCGTTTTATTCTGTTTGCTGTTCTTGGACGAGTTGGGAAAATCACCGCTCTAGAGCCAGAACACATTTCTTCATTCATCAACATCAGGTAAAGCTGTTAAACTTGTTTGAACTGTTACAGAAATTTTGATTTACGCAGTTATTTATTTTAATGCTCCATCTCTGATTTGGACACGTCCTGTCTCAACCACATCTTCCTTAAACTTAAACCTAGAAACTGACTGGACATGATGCAGAAGGTTAATGTAGAAACGCTTGAAGAAAAAAAAAGCAAACTCTCAATACTTGACGATTTTATTTTATTTTATTGTTTTTTTTTTCATTTATTTATTTTTTGCAGTAAACCTCAATCAAAAATGTATATTTGATGTGGTCACACTTTGCTCTTACAACTAGTAATCAGTACATTTACTCAATGTACTTTTACTTTACTGGAGTATTTCCATCTCTCCCAGAGCTGGATTGGCTCCAGCATCCCCACGAGTGGTGAAGATAATGGACAGATGGAGGATTTCCAACTTGTTACTTTAACTTTTTACCGAAGCTTTTACTCCACGGTTTATTTCACAACTTTAGATACTAGTTACTTTTTGCTGCTGTAAAGTATTATAAAAATATAATTAAGAAAGAAAGAAAAAAGTTTGTTTAACAAATCTACTGCAGTGCCTTTTCTTTTGTACTAACATCTTAGTGTATGTACTTCGTGTTTCAGCTTGAGTGGTACTTGTACTTGTAGTGGAGTACTTTTTAGGCTTTTAAATGGTTCTTGAGTTTATGTACTTCTACCACCTCTGCCACAGTTCTTCTGTGGATTTTCCCTCTCTTCTGTCTCTGTGATCCCAACTCACACCATGATATTGAAGTCAGTGTTAATACTACTCTCTTTTTACATTGTGCTTATATTGAAACCAAACATTTCTTTATATTTGTTCTGTTTCAGGAACAATTGGAAGACACTGATTGTGTTTTTTCCTGGTCTTGGTGAAGGAGTGATGCAAAAAAAAGAAAGTTAAGTGTGCGTAACTTCTTGATGTGAACGGAAAGAGTGCTGGCAGTGGAAAGTTTATAAGGATCAGAATTAGCGGAGCTCTGAAGGTGTTTGTGTGTGAATGTGCACTGATCCACTGCAGCAGCATGGTACCACCTGTGAAGAAGGAACGAGTCATTAGTCAGCTCCCAAAGGTTAGTAACACACACAAAACATAGAAGCTATTATATTATGGGGTTGTGTAGAGTCCACAAATGTGGACGACTGCAAAATGCATTGATTGATTGATTGATTAACATTTTTATTTGACATCAATTTGGAAGTTCTTAACGCTTCTCTACGAGCTGAAAGGGTTTCACTACCAGAATGTGTAGGATTTTTAGTGATGTGAAGCTGATCATTCAAAAAAACGCTGGACGGAAACAGTGTAGTGGGACATTGCTGTTTAATTTTTACTCTTCGGTATTAGCTTAGACTGTTTCTTCGTCTCACTTTGTTTGCAGTGTTTTAGTCAAAGTGCAGCACTTCACACCAAAGATGGCTTCCACCCACAGGTGAAGGCTGTCTGTCAGGTACCGAAGTCAGACACGTTGAGGTAAGATCACACAAAGACACTCTTCTCATCACCTTCCTCATAAAACAGTGCTTAAATTAAACTAATTAGCATCCAGGCCTTTTAACTCTGTCTGCTGTGTCAGCCTTTACCTTAACAATAACATAAAACACTTTGGGTTATGAAGCAGTAAATGAATGTTTATCAAAGCTGCATAGAAAAGAGCAGGTGACGACATGAACCAGGTGGAGATTAGGCATCAGATGAAATTTGCGGTGATATCGGCATGTTATTGATCATGTGTGTCTTCATTTTCTGTTGTCAGCTTTAATGTCGCTAAAGTCATTGTTGTGGGAGATGTTGCAGTTGGGAAAACATGTTTGATCAGCAGGTAAGAAATGGTCCTGTAGAATTAAACCGATACTTATGTCGCTGTTTTAGGTTTTTCTTACTTGTTTAAGTGTTTCCACTGTGATTGTGGCAATGGTGCATGGGCATCGCTCACAACACTGTTGTAATTCAAAACATTTTTGAACACTGAACAGAACACTGATGTACATAGAAAAGTGTGTGATGTTTGAATGAAGTTGTCATGTACAAAAACATCTGTAATTGTAGAGTTCAGCTACATGTGGAACCAACCAAATTGTCTGTAAGGCTTTAATTTGACTTATGAGTTAGTTACTCCCAGGAGGACGCAGGAGTGAGATAAAGTTACCTTCTCCTGATGTGTCATTCTGGGTGAAGACTGTGATGATACTGCAAATACGTGACTGTGGATAAAAGAGATATTAGTTTGAGGCTCTATATGAAGTCACAGGCCTCAGTAAAAAGAGGCTAAATTACTACAGAAAAAACAAAAATTACAAAATATAGACACAAAATGATCACAAAACTCCAAAACAATCCATCGGCCCTGATTGGGCCAAGACAGAGCCCATTCTCTCATGTCATCTCCATGTTTTTGACATTTCAGACATTTGATGAACAAGAACTATTCGTCAGTTAAGTGGAAAAAACGTTAGCTGCAGCTCTTAAAGATTTCCCGTGTGTCTCGTCCCTGTCAGGTTCTGTAAGGATGCGTTTGATAAACCCTACAAAGCAACCATAGGGGTGGATTTTGAGATGGAGCGCTTTGAGGTTCTTGGTGTTCCTTTCAGTTTACAGCTGTAAGTATGTCACTGAACCACAGCTAATTCAAGTGCTGTGTTGATTGATGACCAAGGTCAAATGACAGAAGTGACATTCCATTAGCAACCTGTATGCATCACAGCATCCTCTAAGCTGATCGTTTAGTGTAACACATTCACTACATTGCCTTTGGTCATACATGAAAAGCCATGTGTGTAGAATTAATGCAGTTTTAGGGTTAATATCTTCAGCAGCTGTTACGTGGTCGGGTTCTCCCTTTTCTCTTTGCCTCACTTTCCTCTTCTTCTTGAATATTTCAGCCACACTGCCACTGAAGTCCTGAAATAGCTCAGCATTCACATTCCTACAGAGGATGACTCCTACCGACTTTTCATGTTGAATTATGTCATGTCAAAGTGCTGTGTACAAACAGTCCGGCCTCAGTCATTAGTGCAGCTGAAGACTCTAGTGTGATTTTAGTGAAAGCAGATAACTGTAAATAGATCCACTGGTGGCTGATAAATGGTAATCTCCCTACCAAACACTGCATGATCTCTGGACATGAACGCACGTCCTAACTCCTCTGTCTTCCCTTGCCCTGTCCCCTCATTGGACCAGATACCCCAGTGAGAACAATTAAAACTGTATCCATTTCAGGTGGGATACTGCAGGTCAAGAACGGTTCAAGTGCATCGCCTCCACCTATTACAGAGGAGCACAAGGTGAATTTAGCTGTGTCTACAGTGCATTGTTAAATGAAACTGTGTTGTCCCCTGACGCCTTGTGATGTTTTATTTTATTTATGTTCACACTGTCTCTACTTTCTTCCAGCTATTATAGTCGTGTTTGACTTAAGCAGTGTGAGCTCATTAGCACATGCCAGGTAGAGAATATCCCATTCCTAATGATTATACCATTAAACTACCATTGGAAACTCTTTTAACTGTGTGTGTGTGTGTGTGTGTGTGTGTAGGCAGTGGCTCGAGGATGCTATGAAGGAAAATGACCCATCCAGTGTTTTACTGTTCCTTGTCGGTACCAAGAAGGACCTTAGTGTGGGTGAAAGTTATTTTAAAAAGCTAAACTTTGTTTAGTTTTTTTGATAATTAGATAATTAGGATTTTTTTCCTTTTAGGTCTTAAACAAGAAGTTTAAGG
>OMLM01006355.1:0-16981 GCA_900302695.1 Helostoma temminkii | reverse complement strand
CGTATGAATGGATGGAGAAAGCAGGAGGAGCTCAGTGTGTCGACGGGAAGTCCCCCAGCAGTCTAAATCTATAGCAGCATAACTAAGAGCTGGTTCAGAGTCACCTGAGCCAGCTCTAACTATAGGTTTTATCAAACAGGAAAGTTTTAAGTCTAGTCTTAAAAGTAGAGACAGTGTCTGCTTCCCGAACATGAACTGGGAGCTGGTTCCACAGGAGAGGAGCTTCATAGCTAAAGGCTCTGCCTCCCATTCTACATTTGGAAACTCTGGGAACCACAAGTAGACCTGCACTCTGAGAACGAAGTGTTCTGCTGGGATGATATGTTACTATGAGGTCTTTAAGATATGAAGGGGCTTGATCATTAAGTGCTTTATATGTGAGAAGAAGAATTTTGAATTCTATTCTGGATTTTACAGGGAGCCAATGGAGGGAAGCTAATGTAGGATGATGGACAGACAGATGAAGAGTGAGAAGTGAATATTAAGCCATCTTTCAGTCTCTGCTGAACTTGTTGCTGTTGGGGGCGGAGCAAATCAAACCAGGAAATGATCATATTCTCAGAGGGAACGGTGGATCTGATGGAAATGTAGTTTCTACGTAACACTGGATGTCAGATGAGGATTTAAAGTGTGTGACATCTTCAACTGACCAGTGGAGGGCAGCAGTACAATGCAGTGACAATAAATCTATTCTGTCCGGGGAATTAAGGAAGAAGAATGATTTGTGAAACCAAGTCGTCGACTTTGTGGAGACTTGACAGAACCTCTGCTTTGTCAGAGTCCAGCTGTTTGTTGTTGGTACTGTGAACGTTTACCGGAAGTGACATCACTCTGCCTCTTGTGTTTCAGCCTCGTTACCTGTTAAAGTTCGAGCAGATCTACCTGTCCAAGCCCACTCACTGGGAGAGAGACGGTGCTCCGTCCCCCATGATGCCCAATGAAGCTCGACTACGAAACCTCACGTAAGTCTCACCTGGTCTCACCTGGTCAACGTACCTGTTCACTGTGTGATCGCTGTTCGATTGCAGTGGTGACGTTTAACACTGTTTCTGTGACCCACCCTGAACCCAGGTACTCGGCCCCCCTGTATGTGGACATTACAAAGACCATCATAAAGGAGGGGGAGGACCAGCTGCAGACCCAGCACCAGAAGACCTTCATTGGGAAGATCCCCATCATGCTGCGCTCCACCTATTGTCTGCTGAGCGGGCTGACGGACAGAGACCTGTGTGAGCTCAACGAGTGTCCGCTCGACCCCGGGGGTTATTTCATCATCAACGGCTCAGAGAAGGTGCGATCAGTGCACACCTGGTGATATTGTCCTCAGGCTAAATGCTAAGCTAACTTAGTTGGTGACTGGTCTTCAGGTGGTTTCTGATCTCTAAACTGGTTTTCAGGTGCTGATTGCTCAGGAAAAGATGGCCACCAACACGGTGTACGTCTTTGCCAAGAAGGACTCAAAGTACGCCTACACAGCTGAGTGCCGGTCCTGTTTGGAGAACTCATCTCGTCCCACCAGCACCATCTGGGTCAGCATGATGGCCAGAGGAGGACAGGTGAATCCTGACACTTGTGTTCTTATAGAATTATACTTTATCTAAGTGGGTGTTCATTAACTCATTCATTATTAATTGATTGTCTCTCAGGGAGTGAAGAAGAGCGCGATCGGGCAGAGGATCGTCTCCACGCTGCCGTACATCAGGCAGGAAGTTCCCATCATCATCGTGTTCCGAGCGCTGGGCTTTGTGTCCGACAGAGACATCCTGGAGCACATCATCTACGACTTCGACGACCCTGAGATGATGGAGATGGTCGGTCTCATTGTCACTGGTTGGTCAGGCAGGTAACATGCTGCAGGTAGTCGGTGTGATGTCATCAGTAGTGTCGCTGTGCTGCAGGTGAAGCCATCTCTGGACGAGGCGTTTGTGATCCAGGAGCAGAACGTGGCTCTGAACTTCATCGGTTCTAGAGGAGCGAAGCCCGGAGTAACGAAGGAGCGAAGAATCAAATACGCCAAAGAGGTTTTGCAGAAAGAGATGCTGCCACACGTCGGAGTCAGCGACTTCTGTGAAACCAAGAAGGCTTACTTCCTGGGGTGAGTCCCACCTGAAGCACACCAGAGATGGACATGCACAGGTGACTGACAGGTGTGTGTAACAGTGTGTGTCGCTGTGTTCTCAGGTACATGGTGCACCGGTTGCTGCTCGCTGCTCTCGGCAGACGGGAGTTGGATGACAGGGATCACTATGGCAACAAGAGGCTGGACCTCGCTGGGCCGCTGTTGGCCTTCCTGTTCAGAGGGTGAGGCTTCTCACCGTCTTCCACTCTAACCTCTGCTGTGTGGGAGCTGAAGCTCAGAGCTGATTCAGGTTTTCTGTCTAATAAAGTGTCCTCAGCTAAAAACGTTTCCTCTGGCTGTTTCAGGATGTTTAAGAACCTGCTGAAGGAGATCAGGATCTACGCTCAGAAATTCATCGACAGGGGAAAAGATTTTAATCTGGAGCTCGCCATTAAAACCAGGATCATCTCAGACGGTCTGAAATACTCGCTGGCCACCGGGAACTGGGGCGATGTAAAGAAGGCTCACCAGGCTCGAGCTGGTGTGTCTCAGGTGAGAACCAGGAGAGGAGGTCGGAGGGGAGCGCATGGCAGAGACACACCAGTAGTTTTTTAGCCTATTCAGCATGTTTTAGTCTTTGGAGTGTCTCAGTGTATGTGGGACTGGATCCTGTCCTCACATCTGCTCAGAACACCTCTGTGTGTAATTCTCTGCTTGCAGGTGTTGAACCGCCTCACCTTTGCATCCACTCTGTCCCACTTGCGTCGAGTCAACTCTCCCATCGGCAGAGATGGAAAACTGGCAAAACCGCGACAGCTGCACAACACCCTGTGGGGAATGGTGTGTCCGGCCGAGACCCCCGAGGTAAAACCATCAGAATCCAGTTTAGCGTGTCTCACTGAACCCTGCAGGACGGTGATGCTGGATGATCATCAGTGTGCTGATGGAGAAATGCTGTGTTTCAGGGTCATGCTGTGGGACTGGTGAAGAACTTGGCCCTCATGGCCTACATCTCTGTGGGGTCCCAGCCATCCCCCATCCTGGAGTTTCTGGAGGAGTGGAGTATGGAGAACCTGGAGGAGATCTCCCCCGCTGCCATCGCAGAGTCAGTGGCTTTAATTTGCTCACTGGTTTATCACTTCAGTGTTACCGTGTCTCTGCAGGACAGTTTTCAACTACTACTACAGAAAGTTTTTAACCATTCAGGTCCTGATTTGTGGTCTCTCACTGACCTGCAGGCAGCAGCACAGTTTGATTTGTGGTCTGTGTCTCTAGTTCAAACACTTCAGCACATAAGAAAATCAATAAATGCTGCTAAAGGTGCAGAGTGATGATTGTCTTGTCAAAAGCAGAAGCATCTTTCCGCTGACTGATTCTGACTGAGGTTTGCAGTGGACCGATTCTGAAGTGTTGAGTCTGCTTTCCACAGCTACTCCACTGACACCAGTTCTTTCTTTACCACCCCTGAGTAAACCTTTAACAGGGTCAGACACGATCTGGTGCCTGATTCAGTATTTGGACTAATGTGATGCTGCACAGGAACTCGGGGTTTACATGTGAATCATATTTGGTTTATTTGTATTGTTAATGTTTCAGTGCCACTAAGATCTTTGTGAACGGCTGCTGGGTCGGAATCCACAAAGATCCTGAACAGCTGATGAACACACTCAGGAAACTGCGCAGACAGATGGACATCATCGTGTCTGAGGTGACATCGTGCTGCCAAGTGTCCTGTTTAAACTCAGGGACGTGTCTGATGTGAGGTTAGACGATGAAAACAAAGGTGAATTAATTGTTTCCCTCAGGTGTCGATGATCAGAGACATCAGAGAACGTGAGATCAGGATTTACACAGACGCCGGACGAATCTGTCGACCGCTGCTGATCGTCGAGAAACAAAAACTGCTGCTGAAGAGACGACACATCGATCAGCTGAAGGAGAGAGAGTACAACAACTACAGGTGAGATGGCAGAACCGGCCGAGGACCCCGATCAGAGGGACATAGTTAGTAGTTAGTAGTAGTAGTAGTAGTTAGTAGTAGTAGTAGTAGTAGTAGTAGTAGTTAGTTGGCAGCAGCAATGGTAGTTTGTAGCAGTAGTTGTAGTTGTAGTAGTTAGTAGTAGTAGTTGTAGCAGTAATAGTAGTTAGTAGTAGTAGTTAGTTGTAGTTTAGTAGTAGTAGTAGTAGTAGTAGTAGTAGTTGTAGTTGTAGCAGTAATAGTAGTTAGTAGTAGTAGTTGTAGTTGTAGTTTTAGTAGTAGTAGTAGTAGTAGTAGTAGTAGTTGTAGTTGTAGCAGTAATAGTAGTTAGTAGTAGTAGTTGTAGTTGTAGTTTTAGTAGTAGTAGTAGTAGTTGTAGTTGTAGTAGGAGTAGCAAAGTTCATGTTGTCTGACACTGGTTGGGGTCGGGTGTCAGCTGGCAGGACCTGGTGGCGAGCGGCGTGGTGGAGTACATCGACACCCTGGAGGAAGAGACGGTGATGCTCGCCATGACCCCTGACGACCTCCAGGAGAAGGGCGTGGCCTACTGCTCCACATACACACACTGTGAGATCCACCCGTCCATGATCCTGGGAGTCTGCGCTTCCATCATCCCCTTCCCTGACCACAACCAGGTACCAGCTCAGCAGATGGTGGAGAAGCGTGAAACGCAGAGATGGTCACTATGGTAACAAACTGTTTTCTGGTTCAGTCTCCCAGGAACACGTATCAGTCCGCCATGGGAAAACAGGCCATGGGCGTCTACATCACCAACTTCCACGTGCGCATGGACACGCTCGCACACGTGTTGTACTACCCCCAGAAACCGCTCGTTACCACGCGCTCCATGGAGTACCTGCGCTTCAGAGAGCTACCTGCAGGTAACTCATCACCTGGACAGTCAGACTGGGTTAGCTATTGGGTGACCTTTGCCCTGCACGCTGATCGTCGGGCAGAGCCTCCGGTTTGTTACTGATCCCTGCTCCTTGTCTGTCAGGTATCAACTCCATCGTGGCGATCGCCTCGTACACAGGATACAACCAGGAGGACTCTGTGATCATGAACAGGTCAGCTGTGGACCGAGGCTTCTTCAGGTGAGTCTCTGCTGTTACTGTTTCACCTGTGATTGACTACTTCACCTGTACCTGTTTAATGCTGCTGTCCCCCACCTGCAGGTCCGTTTTCTATCGGTCCTACAAAGAGCAGGAGTCAAAGAAAGGTTTTGACCAGGAGGAGATCTTTGAGAAACCGACACGAGAAACATGTCAAGGTGAGAAGTGACGGTGTATCACCATAAGATCTTAGGTGGGCGGGGCCATCATTACCTGTCACAGTAAGAATAAACTGAAATCATCCTCAGGAATGAGACACGCCATCTATGACAAGCTGGACGACGACGGACTGATCGCGCCTGGCGTCCGTGTGTCTGGAGAAGATGTGATCATCGGGAAGACGGTGACTCTGCCGGAGAACGATGACGAGCTGGAGAGCACCAACCGACGCTACACCAAGAGGGACTGCAGCACCTTCCTGAGGACCAGCGAGACCGGCATTGTGGACCAGGTCATGGTCACCCTGAACCAGGAGGGCTACAAGTTCTGCAAGATCAGGGTGAGGGGATGTGGCACGACCCTGACAACACGACACACCTGAGACATGACACTGAGGAGACGGTCTATCTTTTTCTTTTCTGTCCTGCAGGTGCGTTCGGTCCGGATTCCTCAGATTGGAGATAAATTTGCCAGTCGACACGGACAAAAAGGAACCTGTGGGATCCAGTACAGACAGGAGGTAAACAGAATGTAATTTATTGATCAGACAAGTGCAGCTGCAGGAAACAGTCTGATAGTTCTTTTATTTTGAAGGACATGCCGTTTACCTGCGAGGGAATCACACCTGACATCATCATCAATCCTCACGCCATCCCGTCCAGAATGACGGTCGGCCATCTGATCGAGTGCCTGCAGGGCAAGGTACCAATCCAAAGCTGATCACAAATTAATAATCGGCACATAAGATCTGAGACAGAACAAAAGCTTTTATATTGGCGGGTTATCATTGTAACATATTTACAGACATGTTAACGTGTGTTTGCGTGTTTTCCAGGTGTCGGCGAACAAAGGTGAGATCGGTGATGCAACGCCGTTTAACGACGCTGTAAACGTGCAGAAAGTCTCGAACCTGCTGTCGGAGTACGGATACCACCTGAGAGGGAATGAGGTGAGAGGTCACGCATGTTACTTCCTGTTACACACATGAACCATGTGATGACATCACCTTTTAAAATGATTGGTTATTGATCAGGTCCTGTATAACGGCTTCACGGGGAGGAAGCTAACATCTCAGATCTTCATCGGTCCGACGTATTATCAGCGTCTGAAGCACATGGTGGACGATAAGATCCATTCGAGGGCTCGGGGCCCGGTCCAGATCCTAAACAGGCAGCCCATGGAGGGACGATCACGGTCAGTGACACACTGTTACCTGTCTGAGTTACCTGTCCGAGTTACCTGTCCATCAGACAGTAGCAGCTTCGAGTTTGTGACCGTGTCCCTCACCTGTGTCTCACCTGTGTGTCCTCAGTGACGGCGGTCTGCGGTTTGGTGAGATGGAACGTGACTGTCAGATCGCTCACGGAGCCGCTCAGTTCCTCAGAGAGCGTCTGTTCGAAGCATCGGATCCGTATCAGGTTCACGTGTGTAACCTGTGTGGACTGATGGCGATCGCCAACACGCGAACGCACACGTACGAGTGCCGAGGCTGCCGCAACAAGACGCAGGTAAACTGACAAGTGAACGTCCGTAACCAATCACAGACGCCGGTTAACACCAGGTGAGCGTGTTTACTTTCTGCTGCTCTCTGATTAGTTGTTTCCTCTTTCAGATCTCTCTGGTCCGGATGCCGTACGCCTGTAAACTTCTTTTCCAGGAACTGATGTCAATGAGCATCGCTCCTCGTATGATGACATCATAGAGAGACTCGACCAATCAGACGCCTCCCTGCAGACTGTCAGTGTTACATCATCTAGAGGAAGCTAAAGCAGGAAGTTTTTAGTTTAATGTTTTGTTTTGTACAAGTTGAATAAATCTGTTTCTGGCTCACGTGATCTGTTCCTGACTCCTCATTGGCTACACAAACAGGTCACATGACCCAACAGGCTCCCTGCAGGTGTTTTACTGACAGAGGTATCAGACCCTCTTTAATTGGAGATCATCTGAGGACACTTCACAGTAGAAGAAGCAACATAGCAACCACATCTGAGAATTAAACTTTTCAAAAGAAGAAAGCTTTTATGGTTTTCATCACGTCCATTAAACAGTGATGGTGGGAAAAAGTATGTGAAACTGTTTTGATGTAATTAAATAAAAAAAGTTTAACAGAGAATGCAGCAGGACAAAGAGTGGAGCAGAAAAACTCCCTTTAACAGAAGAAAAATCCAGCAGAACCCAGCTCAGGGCGGGCGGCTATCTGCTTCGACAGGTTTGGGTGAGTGGAAAGTTGGATGGGCCAGCAACTGAACACTGGGAACATGAAGAGAGAAAAGTAGACCTGCAATCTGAGAGTGAAGAGTTCTGCTGGGATGATGTGGTACTAAAATGGAAACTATATCTGAGACACAAGTGCTAAACATCTGATGTTTTTTTTCAGGGAAAACCTTCAGAAAACACAACTTTTTAACAATAAGTGCCAATAATAATGCTATTTGGATGTGTCAGTATACATACCCCTTCTCTCCTGAAGACTTGTACTTACCTGTCCAGCTCCTACATACCCTCACTTGCTGAACCTTTGCCACATGTTTTATAAATAAAACCATCCTCTGTTGCCAGACTCTTTCTGAGAACAGACTAAAACCTTACAGGCACTGATTTCTAAGTCTATGAATATACACGATCCTGCTCCTCATCGTTCATTCTCTGTCACCTTCTCTCCTGTGCTGGTGGTTCAGTGTCTGCTGTGATCCACCTCTTTCTCGGTTCCTTTACCTTTTCTTTGTGACAGGTTGTAAACTTCTTCAGCCTGATAACCTGCCATCATCTACCTCTGTACTTACTCTGTCAGGCCCCTGCCTGCCCCTTTGGCCTCTCCTGGTCCAGGACACTGGACATCAGCAGTCAGCACTTGTCTTTAGCTTCACTCACAAAAAAACTTTGTTCCTAAAAAATAAATCTAAAATATTGCTCTCTCTATATATAGTTACTTTAGACTGTCTCATGACATTAACGTGACATTATATCAGAAACCTTAAGTCTGTCTAGAAACAAGTTCATCACAGAACATGAAGTAGCATTGAGGAGAAAATACCGAGACAAACAGCTGTGTGTGATTGAGCTTTGTGGTCAGGTGCCTCCTGTTTTCCTTAATTATCCTTGATTAGGTCCTAGATTATGTTGGATTTACAAGTCTGCACTTATTTAATGTTTATAACTATGTACTGATAACTTTTATCTTTCTGAATGTGTTTTCAACGACAGAGCCGTTGAGAAGAATCGGTTCACGCACAGGTATATTTCAGTGTATCAGGAAAGGAGAGTCAAACCTGCTGGAATCAGTCTTTGAGTGCAAAAAAGTGTTTGCTTTGGTCCGGATCAGATGATGAGTAAATGTAAAACTGTAAATTTGTAACAGTTTCTCCTTGGTTCATTTTCTTTTCACACAGAGAAAATTCTGAGTGTACCAACACGTCACCCTAACTATGCAAAATGTTCTTCTCATTTATTGGTCAGATGTGTGTGCCACAGGAACAGAAAAAACTACAAACAGAAGAAGTTTCTGTGTTGTGTTGTGGACTACTGCGTGTTGCTGTGATAGGGGAGAGCGGTTTCACACTGGAGGTTAACTTACACGGGTTGATTCTTGCCCTGGTAATTCTTTTTACATTGCTACATTTACCACTTCAAGCAAATTATACAGTTTAAAAATTGGTGTGTGGTTACGGCTGGAAACATCTACCCATAATGAAATGTTCCCAAAGTCTTGTGATTCACAACCTTTGGTGCTGTTTTGGTTCAGTGCGCTTTCTCACCAGGAGGACCGCATCAGAGTTTGCTAGATGATTTGGATCGAGACCACCTACTTTTGGGGGTCTCAGTGTGACTGTTTTGGTGCACATTCGAGTGCGATTTCTGTGTTCACACCAGACAAAACAAACCGCACTGCCAAGTTCGATTCAAACCAACCAAAGCCTGTGTGTGTGAAAGTACCCTTAGTCTAGTTTAATGTTCTGCTCATCTGGGACCTGTATGTGGTGTTGCTGAATAATATTAAGTAAAGTTACCAGATTGTAAATATTGTCACATCCTGGCTCAACAGAATGTGACAAAAGAAGGAGGCCACACACAGTTTACAAGTAATTCAGCATGTTTTAATTGAATACATAGGATACAAATTATGTTTGTGAACGATTCAGCGTTGTATACGGTGTTGGATGAGTTGTGTGAATTGAGTGTGTGTGTAGTTACAAAACAAAGGCTGAAGTCATTAGGTAGGCTCAGGGAGAGGGAGAGAGACTGAGACTACAGACAACAAAGGAAAATGTGTTGCAAACAATGATATTAAACATTACATAGGTGTGTGCGAGAGAGAGCATCTACCATGGTGTTATCTTTACCCTTAATGTGTTTGATAAGCAGGTTGTAAGGCTGCAAAAACAAAGCCCAGCATTTGAGCTTCTGATTGGCGTTCTGAAGAGAGTTGAAGAATGTAAGTGGATTATATTCAGTGTAACTGCTTTCAGAATCAGTTATTCTGTTTCAGTTTATTTAATTATTGAAATTGAATGCATATTTATTGTATCAAGATATTTTCTCTTGACCAAGAACATGATTGAAAATATGTGGCTTAAGTCACCTGTATAGTGTTTTTGGAGCGGAACCAATATTCATTAATCATGGGGACATCAGGGTCTTGTTGTTGTGACACCATGTTTTTTTTTTTTTTACTGTGTTCAGCCGAAGACAACATTTAAGATACTCTACTGTAAAGTAATGTTTTCTGAAGACTTGGATGGACTGAAGACTTGTATAGCATTTCACTATATGTCATACTGTGTATGGTTTTGTAAATAAAATTTGAATTTGAATTTGAAAATACAAATTTATTTTTCTCCCTGTAAGTTATTGCGGCCAATGAGGTGCGTAACATCATATGTCTGTTTTACATTGTGCTTAAAGCTAATAAATATTAGCAACTGTCATTCAGTAAGCAACGTAATGTTTCACCTACGTTTCAGTGAATGCATTTCTTTTTCTCACAGCATGTTGAAGACGTGAATGTGCAATTAATGTCGGTAAACTAAACAACACCTTGTGTACGTGATTGAATGAAGGGGAGGAGCAGTCAGTATACACAAAAATTGGCCTTGCAGAGTCAACACAGACATGGAAATGTTGCAAAGACAAAATTAAAGCCAATGCTTCTTTTTCTATCACTGAATAGTCTAACTGACGGGAGTTTTTAGTAAAGAAACTAACAGGACAATTAATACCTTGTGTGTCAGCTTAAAGTAATACAGCACCTACTACAATCAGGCTTGCAACCACCTGGAGCTTAAAGGTCTCACATATAAAGCAGTTAATGATCAATCTCCTTCATACCTTAAAGACCTCATAGTAACATATCATCCCAGCAGAACACTTCGTTCTCAGAGTGCAGGTCTACTTGTGGTTCCCAGAGTTTCCAAATGTAGAATGGGAGGCAGAGCCTTTAGCTATCAAGCTCCTCTCCTGTGGAATCAGCTCCCAGTTCATGTTCAGGAAGCAGACACTGTCTCTACTTTTAAGACTAGGCTTTAAAACATTCCTGTTTGATAAAGCTTATAGTCAGAGCTGGCTCAGGTGGCTCTGAACCATCTCTTAGTTATGCAGCTATTGTTTCAGACTGATGGGGGACTTCCCTGACACACTGAGCTCCTCTTTTCTCCATCTACTCATACATTACCATTGCGTTATTAACTTTGTGTCTTTTCTCTCTCTCTCTCTCTCTCTCTCTCTGGCCCATCCATCCTGCCAATGTTTTGTTGTTGCTATTATTTTTTTGTGACCTGTTGTTCTTTTCTTTCTACCTTTCCACTCACCCCAACCGGTCAAGGCAGATGACCGCCTACCTTGAGCCTGGTTCTCCTGGAGGTTTCTTCCTTTCTAAAAAGGGAGTTTTTCCACTCCACTGTCTCCTGGTGCTGCTAGAAGGGGATTTGTTGGGGCTTCTGTATTATTTAGTTGGATTGTAAGGTCTTACACCTTAGACATTGTAAAATACCTTTTTTCCTAAATTGGCGCCGTTTAAATAAACCTTGAATTGACTTGAGGGTGGGTGTAGTAATTAGCAATGATGCCTCCCAGCAAGAACATCCGGGCCAGGGTCTTTCTGTGTGGAGTTTGTTTGGGTTCTCTCCAGGCTTCCTTCCATAGTCCAAAGACATGCAGTCAAAATAACTGAACACCACCTCTTGCCTGTATGATAGATGGGATAGGCTCCAGCACACCAGCAACCCCTACAGCGATGAAGCAGTTCAGAAAATGGATGAATCGAATTGAAAAGTTTGCTGTAGTAATCCACAGGAAACATGTGGAGATTGTTGCAGAGTACTGGTACCTGGGTACCTTCTTTGACCAGCTGCTGAGAATCACTGAGAACCCCCCCCCACTACCTAAATCAGTTTTTTATTTAACCATAATTCAACCAACAATCATAACTACAATTCTAACAAGCCCAAATATAAAAAAAACATCAATTAGTAAATTCAGATGATTTTAATTGTAGATAACTAATATTGTAGTACAGTGTTAGTACATATTTTGTTTCACTCCTAATTATGAGCATGAAAATTATTTTATGTAGTTCTACATTCCAAAAGCTAATTTTAAAAACAGACAGTAAACAGTAAAAACAGTAAAAGCTTCTACTCTGTCTCAGTGAGACACTCAGTGAGCCTTTTATGGACATTTGGTACCTGCAGCTGTTCACTGTTCAAGTAAATTGAGCAAGTGAATGCACCACCAATACCTGGTCCACTGTGAGCAGCCTTTCATAGAGAAATCCAAGCCTGATACTGCAGGAAAATATTTCATAACAACTATCATTGAATCAAAATACTACAATAAAGACAAGTTTGAGTAACAAAAGAAGAAAAGGAACAAAGATGAAATCAGCTGATTCCTGTGACAGCATAGTTCCCTGGTCAGCTGATCACAGCTCCTCTTCCTTTGTCACTGAAAGGAAATTACATCATCAGTTAGTTTTTTCAAATTAAAACTTCAGTGTTTCTTTCAAACTGCAGCTTCATTATTATTAAACTTTAATGTTCAGATGTTTAGGCTCAAGTTTCACCTGTGAATCACCTGGTTCCAACACAAAAGTGTTCAGGAGCAGGTTTAGTGTGAACAAGATCGTTTACTCTTGGGTGACGGTAATAAGACATGAGTTATATTTCATAGCCAAGTGCAAACATTAGGGCACCCTGATTAATGTTTAATAGAAACATAATAATCTCAGCACAGCGGGTCTTAGTATGAGGAAAATACAACCTTAGATGAACAACATACCTTTTTTTTTTTTTACTGTGCTGTAATTAATTTAACAAAAATTAAGTCAAAAGGAAAAAAGGGCAACAATAAGTGCCCCCCTCACTGTTTCCATAGGATTTAAGAGGGTAAGTTTTAGCAGTTGGCTGGTCTGACAGCTGGTTGGGTCAAGCAACAGATGATTTTCTTTGTTTTTACACAAGAAGACAGATTTAAAGAGGGGGCACTAAACTGTTGCAAATGACTGTATAGACCAATACAACTCAACAATCTGTTCTTCTGTCAGTGGCAAATACAGTTTATATAAATCTAGAGCTAAATACAGGACAATCCTGGAAGAAAACCTGTTAGAGAAAGACTTGGGACTGGACCGGAGGTTCACCTTCATGTAATTAAAGACAAAGCTGGTTCAAACTATGTGCATTAACATTTACTAATTAACACTTTTATCCATAATGAGTTACACTTGAAGCACCAACAAATCTAAGTCAGGGAGAAGACGTTCTCCTAGGGAGCAAACACATGTTTTTATATATTTAAATTCATGTAGGAAGCTCCAGAAGATTTCTATCTTCATGCCTCCCCTTAACAGAATTAGGCTGGGAGTGGGCAGCCATCTGCCTCAAAAGGTTGAGATGAGTGTAAAGTAAAGTGAAAGTAAGAAGAAAAAGAACAACAAGCAGCATAAAAAACATGGGGCAGGTTGGTGGGACCAGTAAGTGCACACTAGAGGCATACAGTGTCCTTCCAAAAGTATTCATACCCTTTGAACTTTTCCATATTTTGTCTCGTTACAACAACAAACTTAAATTTATTTTATTGGATTTTATGTGACAGACCAAGACAAAGTGTCACATAACTGTGAAGTGGAAGGAAAATAATTTGTGGTGTTCAAGATGTTTTACAGATAGAAATCTAAACAGTGTGGCTGCATATGTGTTCAGTCTTTACTCTGATATCACTAAATAAAATCCAGGTCAACCAGCTGCCTTCAGAAGTCACCTCATCAGTAAACAGAGTCCACCTGTCAGAGGTTTGTTAGAGAACATTAGTGAACAAACAGCATCATGAAGACTGAGGAACACACCAGACAGGTCAGGGATTAAGCTGTGGAGAAGTTTAAAGCAGAGTCAGGTTATAAAAACACATCCCAGCTCTGAACATCTCACAGAGAACTGTTCAGTCCATCATCTGAACATGGAAAGAGTTCGACACAACTGCAAACCTACAGAGACATGGACGTCCACATAAACTGACAGGCTGAGCAAGGAGAGCGTTAATCAGAGCAGCAGCCCAGAGGACTATGGGAGCTGCAGAGATCCAAAGCTCAGGTGGGACAATCTGTTCACAAGACAACTGTCAGTGGTGCACTGCTTTTATGGAAGAGTGGAAGAAGAAAGCTTATAAGAAAGCAATAAGAAGTGCTGTTTGCAGCTTGTCAGAAGCCATGTAGGAGACACAGCAAATATGTGGAAGAAGGTGCTCTGGTCAGATGAGACCACATGGTAAACACAATGTGGTGGGAACTAACACTGCACATGAACCTGAACACACCATCCCCACAGTAAAACATGTTGGTGGCAGCATCAAGCTGTGGGGAAGTTTTTCTTCTTCTACTGATAATCTGCCATTCACAGACGCTCTCCATCTGATCTGACTGAATTGGATCTGCTTTACTAAGAAGACTGGACAAACAGCCTGTAGAGGAGCAGAACTGGTAGAGACCGACCCAAAAGACTGTAGCTGTGACTGCAGAGAAAGGTGGTTCAACAAAGTATTGTCTCAGGGACTGAATATATACTTTCCAGATTTTAATTAATAAAATCTTGAACACCAAGTGTCACTTCACAAATGTGACACATTGTGTTGGTCTGTCACATAAAATCGAGTAAACTACATTTAGGTTTGTGGTTGTAACGAGACAAAATGTGGAAAAGTGTGAAAGGCACTGTAAGTGATAACCCTAACCCAGCAGCCCTTTACCACACCCTGAGATTCAGTCCCCCCTCTGCTCCCTCTTTGCTCTGGCTTCCCTTTCACATGGAAAAAAAATTATTGAGCCGATAAAAGTACCATGTTCAGTCACTTCAAAGAAACTACCGGGAGGAATGTTTTTTTCCTGTGCTTGTGTTTTAAATGACTGAGGACCACTAATGCTGGTTCTGCTCTGATGGTCCATTGAAAGCAAAGGTAATTTATAGCATATGATTTATCCAGCTGATGGATTAATGTGGCCGTGGTGTGTTTAGCAGCTCTCTTCCCCTCTCTTCCCCTTTATCCCCGTCCTCCCCTCTCTCCCATCATTAGGATGTAACCAGTGGAAAAACCTGTTGATATGAGGTCTAGTCAACAACCACAGTAATCCCAGATAATTAAATCCAGTTTAGCTAATCTGCCTGCTGCTTCTCAACTACATTTAAACTGACATAACTAGATAATCCAGCATCACTGGTGTGAACCTGGGTCTGTTTAGGGATGGGGGATATTTTCAGCGATTAGCCTTTGACAGTAGATAGGACAAATGTGCAGTCGTGTGTCAGTTGCACTAAGCTCCATTTTTTTGTGCTTTTTAGGATGAGTTTAATCCTGCAGATTAAAAACACATATATCAGTTTGGTCTGAAAGCTACACACTCATGAATCTAAAGACACAAATCAGAACCCAACAGCAGAGGTTTGGTTTCAGTCAGAGCCCTGCCTCTGTAACTCTGACATTGTTACCTGTCTTTGCGATGATGTCATCGAGGGACTGCACCAGGTGAATGGCTCCAACTGCTGAAGCTTCACCTTTAGAGTTGGTGGCGTGACACTCGTACGATCCTTCTTCTTCTGTGGTCAGAGGAGAAATCTGAAGCCAAAACCATATAATCAGTTTGTTTAAATTCACTGAGCTCAAAATCAACGTTTCACTCTGAAAACAGTTTTAGTGGACGACTGGAGTCAGAATTCATCAGTTCTGATTGACGGTGGGGGGTCCTAGGGTCCAGTCAGGGTTAGGGTCTGGTCTGGTCAGGGTCCCAGTCCCAGCCTACACATGTGTACAGTAACAGTACTACATATGTGTTCAGTAACTGTAGTAACAGTACAGGTGTGTACTCACCAGGACCCAGCCGGTTACTTCGTGTTTCTCAGGTCCTCCTCTCGTCTGGATTGCCAGATTTCCTCGGTCTCCAGGCAGAAGCTCCATCTTCTTCCCACTAAGAACCTGAAAGAAGACACCACCACCACCATCTTCATCATCTTCATCATCATCATCATCATCATCATCATCAGGTGTGTCTTAGGTGAACCCTAAACCATGTAAAGTCCTGAACACAGACGCAGATCTTTCAGACTCATGTACAAACTCGTCCTGAAGCAACGTTTTTCTGTCTCTTGTCAAACATGCTGCAGCTTGTTGTTGTGAGGCTGCTGACAGACACCTGAGCTCACCTGGGTTCACCTGGACTTATCTGATCTCACCTGTACCATTCTTACACATGCACAGATCTGGATAGCCCAGGTATGACTGTGTTCTGACTGAGGGATGGGCTCTGGGTAGAGAGCTCAGGAGACAGGAAGTGACAAAACACTTGACCAAGGTAATCAGCTGTTTTGTTTACAGCATCGAAGCAGAGCAGCAGAGAGTATGGTAAATATTTCCTATATTTAACAGTGTTGTACTGAGCAGATCTACTAACGGAACGTCCAACGAATCACCTGCTGTGTTCACACCTGGACTCAGACATCACACTGACTCTGTACCAGAGGGCTGGCGGAAAAAGTCTGGAAAGCTGGAAAAGATGGTGAAGGTCACTAACAATCTTCTATTAGCTTCAGACAATGGTTTCCTCTCTGTTCTTGTCTTGTTAGATCTCAGCGCTGCATTTGACACTATAGATCACAACATTTTATTACACAGACTGGAACATGTCATGGGAATTAAAGGAACAGCACTAGGTTGGTTTAAATCTTTAGTTTTTCTCCCTGACTTATAGTTTTGCTTGTTTTGTACCTCACTCGTAAGTCCCTTTGGATAAAAGCATCTTCCAAATGACTAAATGTAAATGTAAATGTAAATCTTATCTGTCAGATAGGTTCCAATTTGTTCATGTTATTGATGAGTCTTCCATGCAGACAAAAGTTAGTTACGGAGTTCCACAGGGTTCTGTGCTTAGACTAATACTTTACACATGTCTCCCCTAGGCAGTATTATTAGGAAACACTCTATAAACTTCCATTGCTATGCAGATGACACTCAGCTATATTTAGCCCTTAAGCCAAATGAAACAAATCAATTAGTCAAACTTTGACTGAGGAAACAAAAAAGAATGTTTAAAAGATTCTCTCTCTCTCTCTCTCTCTCTCTCTCTCTCTCTCTCTCTCTCTCTCTATCTCTCTCTCACACACACACACACACACACACACACACCACACAGTCTTC
>OMLM01006350.1:2422-20513 GCA_900302695.1 Helostoma temminkii | reverse complement strand
GAACTGATCAAGCCCCTTCATATCTTAAAGACCTCATAGTAACATATCATCCCAGCAGAACACTTCGTTCTCAGAGTGCAAGTCTACTTGTGGTTCCCAGAGTTTCCAAATGTAGAATGGGAGGCAGAGCCTTTAGCTATCAAGCTCCTCTCCTGTGGAATCAGCTCCCAGTTCATGTTCGGGAAGCAGACACTGTCTCTACTTTTAAGACTAGATTTAAGACTTTCCTGTTTGATAAAGCTTATAGTTAGAGCTGGCTCAGGTGACTCTGGACCAGCTCTTAGTTATGCTGCTATAGATTTAGACTGCTGGGGGACTTCCCGTCGACACACTGAGCTTCTCCTGCTTTCTCCATCCACTCATACGCCACCACTGCCTGTTATTAACTTTATTTCCTCTCTCTCCTGTAGTTGTGCCTCCCTCCCTCCCTCTCTCTCTCTCTCTGAAGCTGTGTATTCCAGGTCTTCAATTGCAGACCCATCCAACCTGCCTGCCTGTTCCTTGTTGTTATTATTGGTTGTGTGATCTGCTGTTCTTTTCTCTTTTCTCTCTTTCTTTCCACTCACCCCAACCGGCTAAGGCAGATGGCCGCCCACCTTGAGGCTGGTTCTGGTGGAGGTTTCTTCCTTTCTTGAAAAGGGAGTTTTTCCTCTCCACTGTTGCCTAGTGCTGCTCAAAGGGGGATTTGTTGGGGTTTCCTTATAATTTAGTTGTTTTGTGAGGTCTAAACCTTAAACACTGTAAAGTGCCTTGGGATGACTTTTGTTGTGATTTGGCGCTATATGAATAAACTTGAATTGAATTGAATTGAACTGACTAAGTTATTTATGTTCAGTTATTACAGTTATTTTTTATTCATGTTTCAAAGTAACATAACTTTAACTGGATGTAAATCCTGCTTCATCTGACCTGGGATCAGTCTTTATGTTCCTCGCTCACACCGCATTGCCTTCCTGCAGCTGCAGGCAATGATGGTGCGTTTATGGCCTGTCAGACAAATCAGATGTGTTTATTGAGGCTGTGGTGACATTAATCTCGTCTGACGATGAAGGTGAATGTGAATGAGGCGTCTCAGTGTTCAGTCTGCAGGACAGAAGGAGCTCAGAGGATCAACCTGTCAGCAGAAAGTAACGCCGCCTGAAACCGTGATGATGAGGAAAAGCTGAGGATCAGACGTTATTTGTTCAGAACCTTTCAGACAGAGTCATGAAATTCAAAGTGGTTTACAGACAATAAGACAGAACAGAAAACGTTAAAATACTCTGCTCAGGCAGAACTGACTGCACCTAAAAGTCCTGGTTCTGATCATATACCTGTTAATAAGCTGCAGGTTTGGGTTCCAGAACCTGTGGCTGTGAATGATTAGAACCAGTGATAGAGGCTCTGAGGCGTTTAAGGACCACAGAGGGTTGTAAAAACCAAAACTGACTCACGAGTCAGAGTTGAGACTGGACTCGTGCTGGGCTGAGCTGTGAGTCCAGTCAGAAACCAGGACTGGAGTCTGCCTGGTGGTCAGTCCCTGTTCTCAGTCTTTGAGACACTCTGACGGACAGAACATGATGTGGACACATTTGAGTTTATTACAGGGCAGATATCACGCCCTCACATGCTGCTGTCTCACCTTTCACCTGTGTCTGTGGACAGGTTTTAGTGTAGAGGATGTGTTGTCAGGTCGTCGCAGCTTCAAAAGGCTGTTTGAGGCTTCAGGGTTTAGGATCCAGCTTAGAATCAGGTTTAGGTTTTATGTATCTGGGTTATTGAGCGTGTGCTGCAGCTCTAACGAAGCAGAACAGGTGAGTCACAGGTTGTCATGACGACTGCAGGATCACATTATTTTGTACAAAGGTCAGATCAGCGTGTTGACAGTGAAGAGAAACACTGACCATCAAACATCACGACCTGAGCTGCTTCCTGTCCGGGCAGAGCCCGTAGTTAGTCCTGCAGCCACTGGTCCAGTCCTGCACAGTTCAACACTGTGGATTCACCCAAATTTCTGAAATTAAATTTGGGGATTAACAGAGGAAATAGGATTATGATGTTAGTTCACAGAGAGAAATCCTCTTCACCTCACAAACAAACAAGGACCCGACTGTCAATCAAAACAAAGACGAGCATAAAGGAGGGAAGGAAACAGCAGAAGAAGAGTTTCAGAAGAAAGTGATGGACAGAGAAGCAGGAGCGGCTGTGCAGACGGTGGAGGACGTCTGGTTCCCGGTTCCATGATTAGATTCCGGGGAAAGCCAGTTTAACCAGTTACCTTCCTGGCCAAGGTAAATCCCCAGCTATTGAGTCAGAAGCCAGTGTCCTCTGGGTGCTGGTCCCAAGCCAGGTAAAGAAGTGGGAGGGTTCATCAGGAAGGGAATCCTCTGACCATGGCACAAACCAAAACTGACTCTACGTTTACAAAGTTATAATTTTTGTTGAAACTGTCAGAAATGTCCTAATTCTACTACATGTGCATCATTAAGGTCAGTGTGGGAGGAGGAGTCGTACTGGGTCACGTTCTGTTCACAGGTGGTTCTAATGTTGTGGCCTCACTATTTACATCAATGAGGGTGCAGAACATTAGAGACATGTGCAGAGCTGTTGTTTCGGACTGTGTTAGTTTGTACAGGTGGTCATAATGTTATGGCTGATTGATGAATATACTGCCTCCTGCTCCTGTCCTGTTTCTGCATCCTCCACGAAGCCACTCTCCTGTTAAAGCTACTGTTAGCTGTTAGCTCTCTGTGCTGATGACAAACTTGCAATAGAAAGAAAATAAATCCCCATGAAAATGAAGATAGTGACCTGACAGCTTCTGCTGAGCCATGTTTAGTGCGAGAAGAAAAGAGTGATTAGCACACTGTGTGTGAGCTGGACCATCACTACAGTCTGGGGAAGATTTGTGTCTGCACCAGGAAAAACCTGATCCCAGAGGATCTGTGAGACCAGGACAGAGTGTGAGGATAAATTTCACAGCTCACGTCTCAACTTAATTCTCCATCACTCTGCGTCCGTGTCATATTTTTATCTGACAAGCTGTGAGGCCTTACAGAGACTCTGGTTTGGGAACATGTCTTAATATTCCAGCAGTAAGTGACAGTTTGTATTCAGGTTGTAATTTTCTTTCACTCATCACATATTCAGGAGAATCACTTATTAAAAATGTCCTTATGACCCAAACGGGTTTACAGGTAATGACTGATACAGTATAAAGGTACTGTACAATAAATGAAGCTGCATGTTCACTTAGAGTCCGCAGCAGGTGGATGGAGGACGGACACACTGCAGCTCGACTCCAGAGTCCAGTCTGAGGTTTAGACAAGCCTACTTTGGTTGAGGTTCAGACCAGAACCAACATATTCCTCTAGTGTTAAAGTTATTTCTAGAACATCTCACACACACACAGACTAAAACCAGCCAGGCATCACATTTACTCGCTGTAGCATCTCTGAACCAGAGCCTGGTTTAGGGCTCCATTCAGAACCATTAAACACAAGTTATACTGCTGCAGGTTAGTTGGTTAGAAATGAAGACAAACCAGCACCAGCAGCCCAGAAGCTTCTCGTGACAGATCAATGAGCTAAATGTGTGTTTTGTGGCTGAAGAACAGAAAAACCTGTTGTGTTCTTGTCCTACATTCGGTCCAGTCGCTGAGACAGCATCCACTCAAATCCTCAGTCCAACAGAAACAACCCAGAGTCCACCTCTATCTGCCAGACTCCTGTTAAATATTTATATGTTTTACAGCTCTGTATTTCTCTCAGCGAGGAGTCGAGCGGCTGAACTCTATCGATCGGCTTCTCGCTGCTTTTCATTGGTTTTAATGAAAGCCAGCAGTCGACTGGAATACTGATATCAACACACATACACACTCAGGAGCCTCAGTGTGTTTCCTTCCTGAAGAAAAGCTAATTATTGTGATTCTCACAGCAGCTCAGAGAGCAGCTGGAGGACAAACACATGAAGAGCGAACCAACACATAGACTGATCCAGTTTTTACTTTCCTTCATTAGAGACAGGACGACGTGCAGCTGGTCGTCCTGATGTGTGAACGTTCATGGACATTCCCAGAGGTGAGTCTGATTTCTGCTCCCTGAGAGATGTGGTCGGCAAAACTTTTCACATAGAACCTGCAGACAGTGTCAGGTCCTCCTCTGTTTGGGTGGTGAATGTTAATGATGAAGCCCAGTGTTTCCTTCCTCTCTGTGACAGCAGGGACAGAACGGAGCTGAATGTAACGTCAGCGCTGCTCAGAAGATGGTTACGAACGTGACTCTGGAGACGCTGGTGCTGACAGAAGATAAACAGCAGGAATTCACTGCACTAGTATAGACCTTTAATGGTCAACGTCACGATAATGTCACAGTGTTAGAGAGAAAACTGGAGGCAAACAATGTGCAATAAAAACATTTTGGTGATCACCTCAGGCTGATCAATCCAGTTCTTCCTCTTATTGTGTAACCACAGTTGACTTTGGTTTTTACTACCAGTATCAGTATGTATACAATTAAACTTCAGTTTACTCATTAAACTGTGATACCCAACAACACGATTTATATTTCAAATAACACTCTGCCCTGACCCCAGGCTTGTCCACACAGCCTTTCATCAACACTGATACCTGTTCTTGTCCGTGGATGAAGAAAAGGTGAGGAGCCACCCTTCAGCTCCCGGGCAGCTTGATGCTGACAACGTTGCCGCTGCCACTTCTGTTCCCGACCCTGTGTGGGATGACGACGGTTTGGTTGAAAATATCTGATGGACTGTGGTGAAACTACAATTACTGTCTACTGACTTGTGTTGTGTGACGGCTTTTACGTTAGTTAACATCCAGAGACAGTGAAGAGAACGTAAGTGCAACATTAGCCCACAACAAATGTCCTCATGAGCAACGTGATGTTGAGAAGTCTCACAAAGCTGTCGCAGAAACAGAGGTCAGACTGAGACCACTTCATGGTCCTTACGTTTGTCTGGACCCTCACTGCATCCCCAAACCATCACATCAGGGTCTAAGCCCAACCTAACCTGAACCTGATTCTAACCTGAACCCAATTCTAACCTGAACCTTCAGAGGACAAAATGTCCTCACAACAATGGTTTTGACCTATCATGTGTCCACACAGTCTCAGTGCCAGTCTCCCTCTGTGGTTTTCAATCAGCCTTCAGTAAAATGCTTTTTCTGCTCTGAGTCTGGGCATCAGTCATCATCAGCTGAGGACGACTCTGTCAGCAGGATGACTTGCTAACACACACACACACACACACACGCACACACAGACTCCTGCAGCCTGTGTGCAGACCTGTCATCAGGCCATTTCACAGCACAGTGAACTGATGAATGTTCAGACCAGAAGAACAAACGTGACTCAGAAACATCCGGAGATGTCTTTAACATCACGTTTCTCTTCCTGTCTGGTGAGCACTTGACTTGAACATTTTACTGTGCATCAAAGATCCACATTGTCTCACTGTCAGAGGCAGTAAAAGGGCCATAGTACCCTCAACCATCCTGTTAGTCAGTGTCCCAGAGACAGCAGGGAGTCTCTGTGTGTGTCTGTCTCCAGTCTGTAAGTTCTTAAAGTATTGTGATTTGGTGCTACATGAAAAAACTGCATAGAAGTAGTAAAGTTTATTTCTATAGCAACTGTCTAGTTTAGACTTAACAAAGAGAGGACAGACTGGACAGTCGTGCAGGAGGTTTTGGTTCTAATGCAGGTCTAGATGGACTCAGTGATCACAGAGGTGTTTTATGGAGCTCTTGTTCTGGACGTCCTCAGCGGTCATGGTGCTGGACTCTGTGTGAACTCCATGAGCTTCTCCACAGATTATCACACACATAATAATGTTAAAGCATCATTTTTAAATCAGGTAATAAAGATCCAACTGATTTGCCCACAAATCAAAACTATCTAATAACACTGGTGGTCTGCTGCAGTGCTGCTACCATCCATGCAGGTTTCAGTGTTGATGAATTTGCAGATTAAAAGAACAATCAAAGCTAAAGGGGTCCTGGTGTCTGAGGGGTTAAAGCTCCATAACTGCCTGTGTTATTACATCATTCCTCATCTCCCTCCTCTCATTTCCCATCATCTCTCAATAACAAAGAACTACAGAGAACTAATGAAAGCAGGGTCTCAGTCCTCCTACCAGGCTCTGACCCTGTCGCACTGACTCTGTCTCTGCATGTCAGCAGACGCTGAACACTTCAATCTGTGTGAGGAACCAAATTCCACAAGGAGAGAGGATGAAGGCAAACAAGTGACAGTGGGAGTCTCCACACATGCTGGGATGAGCAGCTGAAAACTAACTAAAACTGAAACTGTGAATTTAAACTCAACATCATCATTTTAAAAGTGTGACTGAAGCAGGTAAACGTCCCAGGGCTTTTATTCTGAAAAGTCACTAGCTACACAGCGTGACACAGGCATGTTGCTGACACCACGGAGCATTCACTGACTCACACTGGTGTTGGGTTTATTGCAGTGACAAAATGGTGCGTTCACTGACTGTAGAGTGCTGTTTGACATGCAGCACATTACACACGTTAAACACACAGTTCTTCTTTCAGTTCAGTTCAAGCTGATGACATTTGGATCTTTGGAACAAGCATCACCTAACGACTGCCTCGAACACTGACTCTGCTTCACTATCGTCCCATCTCACATGTGCCTGCTCCAGGTTTTCGGTATCTTCTCCACATTTCCTCTGTTCCTGTGTCTCCTGTTTCCTCCATGAATCCTCTTTGTTTTTCATGTTTTTCCCTCAGTGTTTTCTTCACATTTTCAGATGTCAATACTTCCTTCTCCATTTCTGTGCATTCCTTCTGTTTCCACAGTGGTTTTCTGATCCCTCTGTGTTTCTGCGACATTTTCTCCTCCATTCATTCTGTTTTCCTTCTGCCTGCTCCCTCCCTGTTTCCTCCTCACTTCTTGTATTCTCTGTGTTTTTTATTCTTCCCCTGCTTCCTGTGCTCCATTGGCGCTTGCAGGGTTATGTTAATGAGACATTAAGGAGAAAGAAAAGAGAGACAGGAAAAGAGGATGAATGAGCAGAAAAAGGAAAAGCTGATTGTCAGTGTGAGGGCAGGGCAGAGATCCAGATGATTGGCTGGTTATTGCAGCTGCAGTAAAGCACTGATTTAGGTGATGGATGGAGCGATAAAGAGGGAGAATAAAACAGAAAAGAGGGAGGATGGAGTGAAATGAGGTGGTTGGGCTGAAGGACACGGGTTCAGGGTCTGAGTTCATCACTTTACCAGCAACAACATTTTCAAGGCCGAAGGAGAAAAAACTTCACTCAGGTTTTTCAGCTTTTTGATTATTTCCTGGAAGCACTTCCTAGTCAGTTAATTGGAGGGGACTCCATGTAGCCATAATTACACGAGGTGAGTAGATATAAAGAATTAATTTATTTCTTTTTAGGCAGGTGTAATGAAAGAGAGGGAACCAGAATCTGCTATAGGCTGGTGGGTCGAGACGTCTCCAGAGAATCAGGTTCTATCTAAGAGAGGAGACTGGATTAGTCTGGAGCAGGTAAGTTATATAATGGATTAGACGAGGAACGTGATCACAGATGGAGAGACATGGTGGACCGTGAAAGAGGGTCTTTCAGGTGGGTACTGGCCGCGCGAGGGGATTATCTGGATCCGGCAGGCGAGAGAGGTCTTGGAGGAAAAAGCCAGTGACTGACAGGCGTGGAGGTAGTATAAAGAGATAACAGGACTACAAAGATGGAGGAGAGTTTCTCTGAAGTGTTTACAGGAGAGCTAAGGTGAGAGACGTTGATTCCTGAGACTTGCTACAGAAGCAGATATAGTCTGGCTGATATACTGATGATATACAGTATACTGAAACACAAGGTGACTAGTAGGATATCAGATCAATGATTAAACCAGAGAGTCGGTTGAGCAGTAACTATTCCTGGTAATACACAGGTCCGTCCTACAAAATCCAAGATCCAGTTAACAGAGTTTTTCACACGTTACACAGCCAGAATTCAGAGCAGGACCAAGGTCAGAACATTTAAGCATGAGTCAGGGACAGAACAGGAGGAATACACAGAGAAACGTCAGAGCTGGTCCGGGGTCAGTATACGAAAAGCCAGTTCAGGGATAGACAGCAGGGGACAGTTAAAAACCAGTCCAGGTCCGGTACACAGGTGATTACAGAGCTAGTTTAGGTAGTCAGGTAATTAGAAGGAGAATCACGAGAAGACAGAGACTGCGAGTAGGTAATGAGCAAAGAGGGGAGGTAACAGCAAACTGACCATATAAGGGAGATGAGGAACAGACAGCTAAGAGGAACCAGAGATCGTGACAAATTCACTTTAATTACTCCAATTATTATTATTAAAAATATTTAGTAGCAGCTAAAAACCAGTGCCAATATTAAGTCAGCATGTTTTATTACAACACGTGAACATATGTAGATTCCACACCAGGCACCACGTCTCTGCGTGAAGTGTTAATATTTATGGTTTGAACCGAGCTCTGTGAGCAGAAATAAAACAGTGATCGTAGGACATGACAAAAAAAAGTTAAAGGAGACAAAGGACAGATTCCAGAAATAGGTAGAAAATGTCGGAAAACTACAGTGATACAGAGAATGACCAAAAGGAAATGAAGACCTGCAAATGGACAAAAATGGTCCCAGACAAATGACGTAACAGACTGTTTTCTAGTTGTTTTAGCTGTGGGGCCGTCACTAGTCATTTACTCACACCCTCATCCTCCTCAGAGGACGCCTGCAGACTGTGAGGCTTCAATCTAGTTGCTGATAAACTACCATACTATACTATACTATACATACTATAAAATGACAAGTAAATAGGAAAGTCTAAGTATACTTGGCACATACTTGTACTTATATTTAGATATACTGACAAGTATATAAAAATATCCAGCATGCATTTCAGTAGTTTATAAAACTATTAAGGTTATAAATTGTTGCATGACATGGTGTTTTGCCTTTTAAAGAGACTAAGTATTATCGGTAAAATTATAACTAAACAAAAAAAATTATAAACTTGGGTGAGCAGTCAGTAGGAGCTGCCTCTCAGTTAGTTACTACTTTCACATTCACATACACACAGCTGTGCTTTAGTTCATCAACATGAAGGAAGCCATACTGCATGGAAACTATTATTCAGAGGTGAGAAGGACAAAGCTTAACAGAATATTTAGAACATGTATGAACAAGTATGCTATTATTAAATCACTAGGAAACTAGCAGCATATAAAAAAGTCTGTAGTATACTTCATGTATACTTTTATAAATTAAAAAAGTGGCTTATTTAGTCTCAACAAGTATTAAATAGTATGCTTTCAAGAATACTGATGATACCTACTGAACGCTCCATCTAAGCCACTACTGTTGTAAACTATGACGTCTGATGTTGAAGTGGTCACTGCTTTATATCAAGCAGTTTTCCATTTGTCTGTTTAGCAAACGTCAGGATTTAGCCTCTTCGGTCACAAGACCAAGACAACAGCTGTGTTTGAACCAAAGTCGGACACAGTCTACTCGCCTGCTTCATTATTTTAGTATTAACAGCTGATTTGCTGTCATCACAGTGCAGCCTACGAGACAAACCCAGGGCAGAAAATACAAATACTGCAGACATTGAAAGATGCTTTTATTTTAATTTCATGTGCCAGTCAACATCTTCTGCTCATGTGATTTTAGCAGATGGGCACTCAGAGGACTTAGAGACCTCAGAGATTTTCTGGTTTTCATTTCAAGGCTGAAGCCACAGAGCAGAAGAACAGAACATTTTCCTTCAGGCAGCTGCAAACCCCAGAACCTTAAAGAAGAAATATTTCAGTTGATCTCAGTCAGAAGCTGTTTTCTTATCGTCTTTGCAATCGAGCTTCTTATGCAATAAGTCCTATAAGAGCAAATGCAGAAGACGTAAATCACAGCAGGAAGAAGAGAGAGCAGAGAGAGGCAGCGGGGGGAGAAGAGCTGAATAAAGAGGAAACACCGAGGGGGGAGGACGGGAGTAATTCTGTGTTTCATCACTGTCAGCAGGCCGAGCTCCGCTCTGCACGCAGGGGTGGAGGAAAATGGAGGGAGGAGATGCAGGCAGGAGTTCCACCTCACTAAGCTCAGCTCATTTATCTAATCCTCCTCTTCCTTCTCCTCCTACGTGGAGGTTTTATTCAGATTGCCGAGCGACAGCTTTTGTGTCTGATGGTAGATGGAGCACTAACAGAAGCAGGTTTATATTAAAAATGCTCCTCGCATGATAACAAAGATGAAAGTGAACGTCTAACAGTGTTGAACTGTAAAAACTGTTAGTGTAGTTTGGTCTGATCTTCTCTTCTGTGAACCCCCCGACACCAAACAAGGTTTTACTTGAGCATCAATTCTCTGTGGAACTTGAGAGAAATCAGAATGAACCATCACCGACTAAATATTAAATCTGCATAACAATAATTATTTATACTGTGTCACCTGGTGAACATAAAAAGTGTCTCTGTATTTTAAAACATACCAACACATTAAGTTTTATATCAAATACCAAAGCAAGTGGATCAAACTCAGACCTAAAGGGAAATACAACATCTATTTTTCATGGGAGAATGTATGAATTACATTAGTGCTGATTGGTTCATGGACATCTGTAATAAAACTCAGATCAAAATCAGATCTGCTAACTCTGGCTTTTTTTATTGTCATGTTCAGTCATATCCTGATATATCCACATCAAAACAGTCTATTACGTACATTCACAAGTCTTTGCAATCTGACTTTTACATTTTACAAATTTAGTTGTCAGTTAATGAATTATTACTCGTCGATCTTATAATTTATCAGCCGACTGTAGCTGACAGGTTAATAATTTAGAATGATGCAGGCTGTTTAATATTAGCATATCATGTCAGTCCATTCTCTGAAACATTCAAAAACTGTTTTAAAATCCAAGCATGGATGAGAAGAGGGAACATTATGTGTACCTTTCAAAATAAAAGCTTGCGCTAAATCCATCAGGTATATTCCCTATCATCAACCCTGTGATAAAACAAAGCATGTTCCTCTGGATTCCTTCTGTATCCTTAGACAAATGTTCGACCACTGCATCTCCAGCTGGTAGAGACTGTAACACTCATGTAAATCAGACATTGAGCCGTGCTTGTGGTGGTTGGAGCTACATTTCCCTCTGTAACTACAGACAGTTCAAGTTCAGAGATCTGAAGAACGCTGCAGGCACAGAGGCTGAAAGGCAGCGGGAGATGGCGATGGAGACTTGTTCGTATGATGATGACCCTGATAGGATGATGAAGATAATGACGTGTTGGTCTGAGCAGTGGACAGACAGAGGGGCAGGCCTCATTAAAGCCTCATCGTCTGCAGAAAGTGAGCTGATTAAAAGTAATGAGTGTTTCTGTCTGCACGCTGTGGCTCTTCATTTAGCCTCCATCACTGTATTAACCTTTCTTTTTGTCATCTTGTTGAACTTCTACATTTCTTCACGTTTCACTCTCTTGGCGAACGTGTGCTCACGTCTTCGTCCTCCCCAGGTATTTGCTGCTTAGAGTTACAGGATGAGCACATTATGTGCAGACTGTATTCATGGATGGGTTTCTGAATGGTCCAACCAGGGATGGGCTCGGGGTCCCAGGAGGTCTTAAGTCACCAGAGACACAAAATGACTGAGCAGAGATGCAAACCAACTAATGCAACATGATTTTCTGCTTTGTTCTGATGTTTTTATACAGAGAACATAAGAGGGTTATTGTTGATGTAATGACATAACATCATTAATAATCCTCATGTGACTCCGTAACCCAGCTGCTCCTGGAGGATCCTGAGATGTTTCCAGAGGATCTCTCCCCTGTGTTGGGGAGTCTCCTACTGGTTGGAGGTGTCCAGGAGGATCCAGATAAGATGCCCCAAGAACCCCACCTGAGTCTTTTCAACACGAGGCAGCAGCAGTTTTTTGCAGACATGTGAAAAAAAATAATACAAATCTATGGTGGAAAAACCCAGCGTAAAGTTTTCTTGTGTTGGTGCAGACAAATTTCTGGTCTGTACACAGAGTCCACACAGATTCTTTAGACATGAATCAGCCCACAGGTGCTTGTTACAGTCTGGTAAAGAATCACCTGGATCAGAGGCTCTGTCGTCTTCCAGCTGATGAAAGATGGACGAGTCAGAGCAGATGGTCTCTGAGTCACAGCTCATTTGTCTTTAGTGCAGACGAACCAAACTGCAGCTTTACAGCTTTTGCTTCGTGTCCTGACAGTTTCACTGCAGCAGAAACCCTGAGTCAAACCTGCACCTCCCACGTCCGAGGCGCGATGGAGCCTCAGTCCTCACAGCGCCAGGGGCAACATGGAGGGATTTGCAGGAGCAGGCGTGCAGAAAGGCAATATGAGCTGGAAATAAGGATGAAATCATGCGTGTTGTTTTGGAATGGATTGAAACCTGCAGCCACGGTATTGATTTGAGTTTCCCCCTTTCGCCTTCCTCCTCCTCTGTGACGGATGGCTCAGGGATGATGGAGGGGAAAGTGATGACCTTTCACTGGTCTCAGCTGAAGTTTAACTGCAGACAGAATGAATCTCTGTCTAATGGTTAGAGGTCAAACTCTGATCCTGCTGTAGCTTTATTTTCTCACCCAACACATAAAGTGAGATAAATATGAACAGATTTCAGCCTCTCGCTTGGCTCGTTCTGCCTCCTGCTGCAGAATCTCTGACCTCTGCTTCCTCACAATCTGGTGATGGATGGTGACAGCACAGTGCAGTGAAACGGTGTCTTTTAGCTTTTGTTCAAACTGATCAGCAGTCAGAGCCGCAGGAGCGGCTGCAACACAGGTCACCGGAGAAAACACGACAAAGCTCAGAGACATGCGCTAAAGAAGAAATCCCACTTCTCAGAGTCTTAACTCAGTGAAATGTGAAGACACTCGAACATGATTAAATGTGAACAAACACGTCAGTAAAAACAGAATTCAGGTTCACAGAAAACTTCCTGAATATGTGACAGTGTTTGGGAAATAAATCCAAAAGTCCAAAGGTAATTCTATTTCCTTCACACGAAAATAAAACCAGCAGTAACAGCAGTAGTAGTATTAGTAGTAGTAGCAACAGTAATAGTAGTAGCAGGAAGAAGAAAAGCTCCTGCCTCAGCAGCAGCAGCAGTAGTAGTAGTTGTAGTAGTAGTAGTTGTAGTAGTAGTAGTAGCAGTAGCAGTAGCAGTAATAGTAGTAGCATTCCTCCCTGTTTCATTTTCCCTGGGTTCTGCAATTACTGCAACAATAAACTCAACATTTTGAAGCTGTTACTTCAGGAGCGATTGCTTTTAATCACCAAACAGTTTCAGTGCAGCAGATTCTGATCAACCTGTGATTTAATAATGCAGAGCAACGTCTCACGGAGCAAACCTGGAGGTCTGGGCCCAGATTCTGTCACTGTGGTCTGCTTGTTGGAGGTTCTTCTCTGCTTCAGCACCTGCAGGCAGGACAAGGCTGACACAGCTTATTTCTACAGTGAAGATGATGATGATGAAGGCGTAAAATCAGACTGGAGGATGGATGGAGGAAACGTCAGTCCTTGAGGGAAACCTGCTGAATCATGAGTTTACCTTCCTTCAGCTCGGTGTCACTGTGACAGGGGTCGACTCATTTCCCTGTTGGACCTGCAGAGACAGTTTAGCCCACAGTTCTATGAGCACGAGGCTCCAGAGGTTCAAACCTTTCCCTATGAACGGGGCACAGAACCGTGTGGAAAAACTGGTCGGGTTCAGTCATCCAGCACGAGTCAGTGTTGGAACATGAACTCTGTTTTTCTGCTCCTTACCTCAGCATCATCACCATCTTGCTGGATGCTTCTGACTCCAGCTCCGTCTCCAACAACTCTTCTATAACTGCTCCAGACATTTCAAACACACAGAATCACTCACATCTTTCACAGGTAAAATATCAGATCCTTGTAGGATCATCATCTGATTGTCTCCAGCTGTGACAGAATCTCAGTTCTTGGTTGGATGATCATCGCTTGTTTCATCTGTTGATAGAAAAAGGCTTTAATAGAGTTTTTTCTTTCTGGTCTCTTCCTTCTCTGCACGCTGGTCGACAGGAGGGGATGTGAGGAGGTGGAGTGTGAAGCCCTGGAGATGGACTCCTGTTGGAGGTGGAGGCAGGTAATGAAAGAAACGCCTCAGGTCATTTTCCCTCTTTATTCTCAGCGGTTTGAGGAATGATATTTAGAAGACGAGTCCTCTTCCACCTTCAGATGCTGTTTCCTTCAGTCTGTACTTTTAAAACAGCAGGAGAGTTTCAGAGGTCACATCGGCTCAGATGAGCTCATACAAAGGTGGAGCAGAGAAAAAAATGTGACGGCACCAGGACAGAATCTGGATCAACACACGGCTGTGTTTTCTTTGTTTTAGAAATGTCAGCAGATTCCACTGATGTGGTACGTGGACACATCCTCACTTCCTCCTGAACACATTCACCTTATATATTATTCGAAACTGAAGCTGTGTTGTTCACAGGACAGTCTGAGAACAGGACCTGAGACACAATCCTTCTTCTGAGTCCAACGCTTGAGTTAGAGACAAGGGTAGATGTTTTCGTACCTTAAGTCTTATGTGTTTTATTCACTGTGCACAGATGCTATGTTTGTTCTGCCTCATCTCCAGTTTAAATGTTCAGTATAAATGTGAAATGTGAGCAGGTCACATCAGTGTCACCTTTGACCCCTGAGCCTTTAATGTGGCAGTAAAACTGTAATGGACACATTAAAACAGAGACATGTCGATACTCTGATCCTCATGAGTGGGAAAAGCTGAAATGGATGACGGGAGGTGGGAGGGTGGAGGAGGTTTAATTTGCAGTGTGGACTGAGAGGTAATTAAAAGAGACTGACCTAATTAAGGAAGAGAGTAGGGACTCCTCTAATGGCTCTCTGCTGAATTACACTGTTAGACTGACTCCATCTCACACTCACACAGTTTAATCTGCTAGAGCCACTTTAAACACCGACTTCATCTCAGTATCAGCTGCAGTCTACTCTGCACAGAGAAGCAGGATTATTCAGCTGCTCTGGACGAGATACCAGCACTGTCATGGTTACTATAATAACTGGTGTGTTTCAGAACAGCCGCGAACGGTTCAGTTTGGGAGCAGATGGTTGTTTGGCTTAAAGCTGCATTAACTAATAGTTTACACATTTTCTCAGAATGAAGAGTAAACGGGACCAGACGTGTTGTATCTCGGCTGTTCGGAATAACCTCTGGACATCAGCTCACCCAGGAGTGTCTACATATGCCCAGGTCAATGTCAGAAAGTGGAGGTAGTGAGAGACTGGAGGAGCAGGGAGCGAAGTTGTTGCTGTGGTCTTTGTCCCTTAAGATAAAGTGTCAGACAGGAAACAAACAGGTGTCTAATGTCACTCCTGTCCTGTGTTTTGTCTCTGTCCACCTCGACCGGTCCATCAGAGACGTTTGGAGCTTTAAGCCTGTGTGTGAAGGTTTCAGAGCCGAGGAGGCTGCAGAGGCTTTTCCTTGTGGTTCTGTCCAACTGAACCTTTTTCTCCTCCCTGTTGGGTGATAATAGTTTGTCTCAGCATTTCTGTGTCTCCGGCTTGTATTGCGTCTCCTGTCCTGAAGAAGGAGGGACATGGCTGCAGGAGACAAGAAGTAATGATTATAAATATGCTGGAAATCACTGCAGCTGCAGCAAAGGGCAGAACATTAATCAGCTGTGGCGCTGCAGAGTCAGAGCTCACCTGTCCGTCTGCGTGTCCTCAGTGTCTCTGTGAGGTGGGTTGTGTTGTCTCGGTGCAGCAGCACTGCAGCACTGCGACAGCCGCTCTCCCAGGCCTCATAATGGTGAAATCAGTCAGAGCTGATTCATTACAGCCAGACATCAGGGAGCAGCCTCGGCCCTGAGCTGCACTGAAGACGAGTCCTGCTGTAGTCCTGCTGTAGACTCTACAGTCCCTCTGTCTGAGGAAGTGTGATTTTCTCTGAACAGTAAGATGCTTTGTTCTTATTGTCTGCTGGACCACCAGCAGCTTTAGCACCAGCTTCACCAAAGACCAGGACCTGGACAGCTTCAAGTCCAAATTTCAGTTCAGAATCTGTAAAGTTACAGATCACATCATCTTTATGGTCCAGATAAAAAATACACAATTTCTGTTAATCTCACTGACACTAGTGTGACGACACAGTCCAGCCAGAGCAACAGAAAAACCAGCACGAGATAGTTTTTAAATGTCTTTATGGTTTTAAAGATGATCAGAGAGACTTTGTGTGTGTGTGTGTGTGTGTGTGTGCGCTGTCAGAGAGCAGGAGGCTTCACATTGGTTTGTCTGAGAAGTTCAGCCCAGTTTTATTCAAACTAAAGTCTGATAACGTCCACTATCCATTAGATGACGTCCTCACACACTGGGACTCTGTCTGGACATGCTCCATCTCCGCTCTCACTTTTTCCCTCTTGTTCGACATCTGACCCAAGGTCAGTGAGTGTGTCCAGTCTGAGGGGGATCATGGACTAAGAAGTCATGTAGCGTCTGAATCAGAAAGAAGAGAGACACCGTGGACCATAAAAACTACAGGACCAGGCAGTCCACTTCTTCCAACAGAGAGAGAACCACAGATTATTAGACCCAGTTGTTCAACAAGTCCTGAATTTGACTCTGGACTTGTTGTCTCAGTCTGGGACTAAAAACTGAGACATGAGTCACCTGTAGGAGCCACGAAGCTTGTTCCATAGAGTCCATGCTGACTCAACTCTGTCATCAGAACAGCGTCTGTCTGTCTGTCTGTCTGTCTGTCTGTCTGTCTCTCAGCAGGACAAAGAACAGCACTTAGACGTTCTCCTCCAGACTGATAGACAGCACAGATGTTTGCATATGTGGATTTTATTGATGTCCTGCACACAGTCTGATCAGACGTTCTAGGGGCATTAATACCCAGAGAAGCTTGTGATCATGCTTCAGTGAACATGACGAGGAAACAAACAGCCAAGTATTTCTCTAAAAGCCCTTTGAATGTGAAGCAGCCTATAACACTGTAACACAGCCGCTCGTCCCACCGTGTCTCTGTTGTGAGCGTGACATTAGTGAGACGCCCGAGGCTCAGCAGCTCCGAGTATAGAAACAGTAAACAAACACTGCGTCTTCATCCTCTGATGTGAACATCTGATCTTCAGCTGAACATGATTCACCGTAAATCCTGACTGATCAGACACTATAGCAGCTGCACGGTAAACAGCCATAGTCACAGGAACAGTTCATCTAATGTGGCTGGCGGGGGGGTTGGGCTCTCTGATTGGCTGCATCTCTGTAGGTGTTTGCCTTTTCTGATTGGCTGCAACTCTGCAGGTCTTTGACAGATGTTGATCAGTTTCTGATCATCATAAAAACATCAGGGGAGGAAGAACGTATACTTCAGTAAGTTCAAGATACAGTCGAGTGTAAAAGTTAGAGAGTGTGAATTTGTTTTTACATGTTGTCTTCAGGTTCTGACAATCTGGGGATGAAGATGAGATGAAGCCATCATCATCATCTTCTACAGCTCAACTGTGACATGAAGTGTTTGATAGGTTTCATGTAAATGGTGCAAAACATGTTGATGCTGATCAGTGAAAAATCCCAAACACTGTTCTTTCTGCAGAACAACATCCATATTCTGGTTTCATATAGAAACCAGAACCAGAACCTAGACATTTCTGTTGTTTAAACCACAGACAATCTCTGGACTCATACTCTTCACCTCAACCACCAGTAAATGCATCTCTTCTTCAGAACTCTGGGTCAGTGACTGACTGGGTTCTTCTGGGATAACTGGGACCAGCCTGAATCCCAGTAGCAGAAACACAAATCACAGTTTTTCACTGTGGATGCTGAAAAAGAAAGTGATTTATTTCCACAGTTTACACCAGGTTGTGTGTGTGAGAAACTGATGAGTTTCAGAGCCTGTTCCCATCAGCACTGAATCCATCATGACTGACGGCTGCAGCAGATCAGCATTCATTTACTCTGCAGCTGGTGTGTGTGTGTGTGTGTGTGTGTGTGTGTGTGTGTGTGTAGCATTGCCATTCATTCTAAGTCTCTCAAATATAGCATGTTCAAATAATGAACAGATCTTTTCAA
>OMLM01006349.1:0-10305 GCA_900302695.1 Helostoma temminkii | reverse complement strand
TCTTTAGAAACTAGTTTGGTCCAGTTGGATCAGAGGATGTGAAGCAGACGACCCCAGAACCCTCCCAGCTTCTCTCTGTCATGCTCTGTCGCTTCATCCTCGGTCTCTGCAGCACACACACACACACACACACACACACATACACACACACAGAGCAACTTAAGCAAGCAACTTATGAATCCAGTTATGATTATGAGATTATATGAATTGACCCTTTTGTGCATAATACAAAATTATTCATGTTCTCGGAGTCCAAGAATTAAAGTCATGTCCTCTCATCTGATTTAAAAGGTATGACTCTATTGTTTATTGTAAAAAACTAAATTAGTTAAGTGATACTGAACTAAACCTAAAGAGGCACAAACCTGGTAATACAAAAATGCCTTCATTTTATGTCCAGGAGACATTTGGAGACAAAATAAAAGGGCAATTTACATGAAAATGACATTACACTACGGATGTTAGCTTTCAAACCACCGTGTTCTGTGCATTCTGAACAACCATTCTAAGTCAGGACAAATATAAACCAGCCTTAACCAAAATATGTTGAATACAATTCAGGTTTCTCAAGCTGCTGCAGACTTGAAGACCTTCTGTTTGCAAAATGCCCACAAAGACCCTCTCCTCACTGGGGTGCCTTCAAGTGATAACCCTTTCAGGCCTCCCAAGTCATGTGTCCTCTTCTGATTTGTGAGTGTACATCCCTTCTCTTTGAATTGAACAGTTATTCATTTGTGTTTTTCTGTTACTTTTTTCTACTGTATCTCTTGCAACAAAGAAGTTGCTGTCTTTAAGTGCACAAGACACATTCCTTCATGCACAATTACATTTTTTGTCTTTCAGGGGTAACGAAGGAGTGCCAGACACTTGAACTGATGGCTTTTTATTCCGATGTGCATTTGTGTCATGTGCCCTTCTGCCTTTAAAGATAAAGAAGTCAAGACTATACACACATGGATGTGTCTTTCTGTACTTGTGAGGACACTCATTGAATGCATCTTTTGTAGCCTCTTGCCCTGACCTTGAAAACAACGTAACCCTTACTCCAACTCTATCCTGAACCCAAAACCAGACTACCTTTTCAAGTTTTGAAGACCAAACAAAATGTCCTCACAATGATGGTAGTGCCTTAAATGTCCACACAATGACATTAGCCACATAGTGCCTATGCCTAACCCTTATCCTTTTCCTAACCAAAACCTAACTGTAACCTAAAACCTAATACCTTCAGTTGTAATAGGACCAGCAAACTGTCCTCATGGAGATTATATGTCCTGTTTTTGGTCCTAACTAGGTAACAGAAACCATCCTACAAATACACACACTTTTACTGGAGATGCTGCCGTGTATTATAACGTAAGCCACTGGTGTCTTGTTTTAGGTTTCAGGGTTTACACTATTGTAGATTCACATAACAAGCCAGTGCCTGTTTTGTTTTAATGGCCATATCCAGTTATTTAGACCAACAAATATACACCAGTCAGGCATACCATTATGAGCACCTGTACAATCTAATGCAGTCCAATACAACAGCTCTGCCAGTTCTACATTTACAAAGTTCAAATTTTTCAGTTTTTAAGTAGAAACTATCAGAAATATGATAATTCTACTATATTATTAAGGTCATTGTGGGTGGTGGAGTTGTCCTGGAGTACGTTATGTTAAAAGGTGTCTCTAATTTGTTTGATCCACCATTGATGTAAATAGGGAGGCCAAAGTGTATTATTCACAAGTTACCATGTGTTTATTTGAGTCATCTGTGACTAAAGCTTGCATCTTGGACCCAGAATGAATTTCACTTGGTGCAAATGACATTCTGCTTAAATAAGGACACATAAATCTCCATCACTTTTTCGATGACTGCTGTACAGTATGTGTTGAAGTAAGCACTTTATCCAATACATAAATCACCCGTGTGAAAAGTAACTGTCCCAGTCTTCTCCAGCTTTGTAATCCTTCCTATACTGATTTATGCATATTTGGTAGTTTTTTGGATGTAATAACTACGGGGCTAAATACTCTGGCTTTATGTTAGATTTTATTTAAACAGTTTAGTATGAGATTTGAAATATAAAAGTGCTTTAATAACTGGAAAGTTAACCTTGCCAAGCCACATGCTGTTCAACAGTAACAGAAGACTAGACTCCTGCTGTAGGTTGTGTAATGCTTTACAATAAATAGCTTACAATGAATTGCTATTAAATCTGCATATTGTATATGTTCACATGCTTGCATCTATAGCACATTCTTGTTTAAGATGCTACTGTATATTTTTGCCAATATTAAGAGATTTAAAAACCACCACACTGCTGTTTGTCTTTTTCTGTCTTACTTTGTTTTGGTTATTTGCAGATTATAAATTATATAAATTATACACTAAAGCTGCTTGGATATTGATGTTTTGTTATGTCACTGTATCTTATAGGTGTATCTCCTTGATAACTGTATTGTCGGATGTTTGCTACGTTCAATTTTTATGACTGACATACATTTAAATTAGCTTATAGATTCACAGTTTATTATGACTACATGGATCATGTTAATGTTCGTATGATTTTTTTATTATGGATATTTTTTATGAGAATGTATCTTAAAGGTAAGCAGCCAGTACTTGTAGTAGCTAATGGGAAACAAATAAATATTGTACATAGCATTTGATGTATGGCATTATGATACTCAATACTGCTGTTGTATTGCTTTAACTATTGCTTTATTATACAGTATACATATAGTTTTTAAATAGCACCCTTTTTTGTGATTTCTAGTTCCACGCACAAATAATGGAGGTAAATGACATGTGGTACTTACAGCACTAAAACGATAATAATAAAATATACAGGAATTAATACACTCACAAGAAAAACTCAACAAGACATTATATGTTTACACTGAACTGTAGAAAAAAACAATACCAAAAGCATATGCCATTCATCTGTAACTATTTGAGCAGCAGGTAAAACTTACACTTTAACAAAACAACTACCATTTGCTACTCAATCCCAGTTAAACTTGAAGGAACAGAAATAGTTGGTATAGTCTTAAATTGATCATACATTTGCCCCCAGCTGATAAAACTACAACCAAAGAACATGAAAATATAACAGATGCCTGCCTAACACCGTCAGTGTAGCGGAGGAGGAAACGTGATGATCTGGGGGTGTTTTGAAAATGTTAGCATGGGCTTTCGGCCTTGTGAGCGAGGCGTGCTGTCTGTGGCAGTGCTGCAGAAGGCCTGGGAGGAAATCACACTTAAACATCTGCAAAAACTAGTCAGCAAATTTGATTTAACCATTACACTGTGCTAAAACATGCTTCAAATTAGCATTACCATTTACAACCAACAAAAACACGAATGCAGAATGCATAAGCGTTTAGGCATTTCCTAATGTTTTCTTGCCAGTGCTTATTTTTGGTAAATGATGAAATGAAAAACAACGACAGTCCAGGGATGTGTGAAGTTGTGGCGTTATAATCTGTGTTTACGCAATACCCGCTTAAACCTGCTAGGTGGCGCTGTTGAAACGGCTTCACGTGTTTATGCCCAGTGTGCCTCCAGCAGAGAGAAGTGTGTGGTTGGATGTGAGCGCCACCGACCTGACTCTACTTCCAGATCGAAGATGGCGGTCTCGGTGTTCAACAGCGTGCGGCTCCTTTCTATTGGAGATGCGAATGGAGACATACAGCGGCACTCTGAACAACAGCCCCTACGGTTAGAAGTTAAAATAACACAAGATGCTGCCCTCATCAATCTCTCCAATGGTGAGTTGACCTTTTCTGAAGCTGCTCCTCGGATGGTCGGCCTGCCTTAGCTACCAGTGCTAATGCTACGCAGTGCTAACGCTTATACGGCTAATCTAAGCCATACGTTGGGTTAGCCACCAAGAAGCTAACCCATCTTGAGAAACTACGTCGCCTCCCCCTTCTTGTAGCAAGGGAGCCGTTATAACTCCAAGTTTTTCGTCGTCCGGTTGTGGCTTGAGGCTTGTTAACTTTATGCTATGTTATACGAGTTCATAGCTTTGGAAACTTTGACTAAAATAAAGCGTAACGCATTCAGCGCAGCTTACTTGGTCACATTAGTAAGTGGGGCAGCTAAGTAATAACGTTAGGTACTTTGATGCTAGTTAAACAATGCCATTAGCCTGCCTTCATCAATGATGCGCTAACGTTAACGTGCTTTAGATACACGAGCAGCTAGCGCATCTTTCTCTTCGTTGATGTTAACGTTTCTTAAGCCACATAAAAATGCCTTGTGATATACGAATGTAAACTTATTTTGTTTGGGCCCCCAAGAGACACGGGTAATGTTATGCCGCTGCTTAGCTTCTCTGAATTGTTGAGAAGCCGAGAGCAGGGGGCATCGTCCTGACCGGCCGCTGTGCTGCGGTCCATGCGGATACAGCTACTAATGTTAACTACTTCACGGGATTTACGTTGAGCCGTAAACATAAACATTTGTAGCATTTATTTTATGGAAATGCGTGATTGGATGTTATTAGGTGGCTCAGCGTAGCGAGACCGGGCCCTCATTTCATATGCATTCATCTTTGTTCTCATTGGAACAATAGCCGGTCCCCGCCACTTTCTTCCCCGCTGTGGGGACGCAGCATCAGAGCAGCTCCGCTCCTCCGCACCTTTTTTTTTAGCGGAGTGTCCCGCTGAAAATAAAAACTGTGGCACCGCTGCTTTCTGCTGTAGCACTGGAAATCACAGGGAATTAATTGTAACCTTAGACCACTGAGCAGCTCTCCATCAAGTGTTGGTGTGGTACTGTGAGAATCGCCCACACACGTCTTGTAGCACAAATTCAAATACTGCGTTTAACTTCTCCCTGTGGGAAGATAAATGAAATAAAACGACAGGAAAAGAATGTAGAATGTGGACATGCAAATGCTGCATTTATTAGAAATCTAGATGTAATGTTCATATAACAGGAAATGCATTGTAAGAGTGTTTTCAACTTTTAAGCTATGTCAATGAGACTACTCTCCTGCTGGTATGAGGTGCAGTGTGGCTTTTAGACAAGTGGAGTTTTATTTTTTTTACCATTATGTTAAGTATGTTGATTGCTACAGTTTTCAATATCGTTAGTATATCAAAGTGTCATGTGTGTCAGATATAAGTGAATGAAGTTATTGTCTGGATAATGTATGGCTGTAAATTGTGTAACTTGATGATGGGTCAGAATGAAACTTTGCAGTTGTGGGCTAATGTGCTGTCGCCAGAGAGCAGACAGAAGTGCAGAGTGAGCAGTAGTGCCTGGAAGTTTCAGTGGTATTTCTCAGTAAATTCAGGGTAACATGCTATAATAATCTAGTTAATTCCCATGCAGCTAATTTAGTGTAAAGTTATCTTGTACTTGTGTAAATAAATAAAGACAAAAATAGTGATGAGTTGGAACCATGATCAGCATTAGTTTGATTGGCTGACAGTTGATCATGTGACTGCAGCTACATGAGGTAGGCTGTTAGGAACCTTCCCAGCATGCACTGGGGTAATTGATGTGCGTTTCTGCATTTTAGTTTTATAATGTTCCACATGGAGCTTCATCCTGTTAAATTAAATATTACCAGTGAATGTGCTTTTAGCACCGTGATGTTTGTGTGTCACAGGTGAGGGCCTTCACTATAGGCATGCAAATGATTTTTAAAGGCCTGCTGTGAAAAGTAGCTTTTAATACACAAGCAGTTTTTAGCAAATTGAGTTCTGTATTCATCTTTTATAACATTTCAGGTTCAGATGTTACTTTAAGGTAAATGGCTCTGACTGTGTTGCCCTGCTGCTACACTATTGCAGGTCTGAGATTAAGGACATGTTGCTCTGACAGTAGCTCCAGAAAAGTAAGCACAGGGACAAGTAGGTCTTTTCAAAGCAGTTGATAAATGTTAGTAGTTTAGAGGTGTAAGGTACAGGTGAAAGAAGGCAGAAGGCATTTGGCAGCACTGCTCTGTGTGCTTGGTGTCCTAACGTGTTCACTGAAGAAATCTATGCAAAAAAAAAGGCCAAATATTCCCACTTTAAAAATCCAAGTTTATTAAATTCCTATGCCACAGTTCAATGATCATTTCATCCAATGAGCTGCAGGTGAGATGAAGAGATAGACCAAGAGTAAGTTGTCTGTGTTTCAGGAGTCCCCAACCCGAATAAAAATGAAAAACAAAACAAAGATCAAGGTCAGAATCACCATGGTGGAGAATCGATCCACCCTAGTTAATATCAGGAATGATGAGCTGGACTTTCCAGAATTTGTCATCCCTCACATTCTGGTATCATCATATTCTGGCTATATTTGAGCATTGTAAGATAACACGATATTTCTTGACACTGTATCGAATCTCAAAAACACTGTATTGACTTGACCATGGAGACTTCAGATGATTCTGACTCAGACATTCACATTACAGCTCACTTGAGTAAACTCTGAAGAAGTTCAGGATTCCAGTGCATGTGTGAAAGCAGCTTCAGTCTCTCTGAAATATAGCACATCCTGTTCGTACCCAGTGGGCACTGTTTTGGCTCTAGCCTCCCTACACTGTTGTGTTCCTTTTGACACTGTTGTGCTCCTTCTGTGTAGACATGGAAATCTATGCAAACGTAGATGTAAATTCTAAAACAGTGAAAACACTTATCATTTTTGCCTCAAATAGAGGTTAAATAACATCACACAGATATTATCAGTATATTTTAAAAAGAGAAATGTCTGATGGTTGTATAGCTATCAATTTCTGTAAAATTGCTACTTAAATGGCAGTAACTGGATATTGCTCTACATTCCTCTATGCTTTGGCTGCATTGCACTCAGCTCTCTCGCGCATAAGCAGTGCCAGGTGGTGTTAAATTTGAAACTGAAATGTTGCAAGTGCAAGAAGACAGAAAAGTTGAGACACACTATATAAAACATGAGTGGATATCAGTTGTGTTGCTTTCAAATGCCGTCACATAGTACTAATGTTTAGTGTTCATCAACAGCGCAGCTGAATGTTAGTGTCAAGTGTTTCCACCAGAGGACCCTAATTGAATTTATTCAATAAAGCAGTGTAGGCCACACAGTTCTTTACAGATTCCACTGTCAGTGTGCAAGTATGTGTCATATTGTCCTGACCCTTTTCATTTCCTCCCTTTCTTCACAGGAGAGGAGGCGAGCATGTTCAAGTGTTCCATTTCCAGGGAGACGGAGTGCAGCCGCGTAGGGAAGCAGTCATTTATCATCACGCTGGGCTGCAACAGCGTCCTGCTACAGTTTTCCTCCCCTGCAGGTACACACAAAACGCCCCAATACAATTATACCATAACACACAACGCAATATATGAGTCAGTTTGATCCATTAGCTATGCTGAAACATTCTAATTTCACAGTGATAAGTGCATCTATATATGCAACTAGCAGTGAAGAAGCTATTTCTTATAGAAACATTGAAAAGTGTGATTATCAGGATGAATGGAGATTAAAGTAAGTACAGTAAATGTGTGTGTTCCTCCCTCGCTCAGTGTGAGTCAGTGTGCCATAGTTTGTTATGTAAGCAGGGAGCAAGTTTTTCCCACACACTACAACTTCAGTGGAGTGTGGAGCAGGTTTAATGTGTCTCACCTCACCCTTAGATACACTGACACCTTCCCCCAAGTGAATAAACTGACAGTTTCCCTCTTCTGAATAAGAATTGTCCAGTCACAGCTTTGTAACAGTAAATGGCCAGGTCTGCCAAGCTAGTTATGCACAATTTGTGCACAAGTATGTGATACAGAATGTAGCAGTGTGCCTGTATGGTATAGTGTATACATGGTCACTGTGGCACAGAACTTATGAATGAAAGGACAAACAGCATTAGGACACATAATAGAAACACACCTCCAGCCTCAGTCTACTACGATGTTACGTGTTTTTGTTAGCTCATCCTCAGTGCAAAATTGCACTAAACAAACCTTTTCAACAATTGCTGCGCAAACGATTCAAGCGACTGGGAGAGTGTATTTCAAACAACTTTGAATAATGAAATACTTCATAGGGATACATTTAAAATTTTGTGTTTTAAATGAATACCCTGAAAATGTTGCCTGGAGAGGGCATTTTCTCACGAAGCTAATGTTAGCATATTTAGTTACTAGGTAGTGATGGTAAGGAGCTGCTTCTGCCTGCTGCCTCCAACTACTGACATTTTAGCATCCTAACTACTTACTGAAGTAATAAAAGATGATATATCGATACAAAGCATTCAAAGTGCACCCAATGAAAAAGACATACATTTAACATTTGCTAGCTTGAGTGGCCCAAACTGTGAAAACGGTCCTAGTACTTTCTGACTTGACCATACCTTTACACTTTAGGTTCCAATACGACTGAAATTGTTCATGTTTGTGTGTCTGTATTCTGCTTTAGACTTTCAGTCCTTTTATAATCTCCTGAAGAACTGCCGTGGGCATATTGGCGAGCACTCAGTCTTCAGTGACAGAACAGAGGAGTCCTCTGCTGTACAGTACTTCCAGGTGAGACACTTAACATTCTTGTTCTCTCTGGGAAGAAGGAAATGTACATTTAATATCAGATTCTCTCAGACATGATGATGAAAGATGTTTGAAGCATTTTTGTTTCATCATGTAATGACGGGTAGGATTCCGACCTGCAGTTGTCATTAACAACTACCATGCTGCCCATTAAGATTGTATGAAGACTATTCAGTGAAATGCAAAGACACTTTTTAACCTTTTGAAATCTTTATAATGGAGTGGCTGCAAATGAATCCCCTGAGATATTTATATATATAAATATATCATCTCTGGCACAGCATACATATGTGCTCTTTAAGTGAAAATAAAAGGAAGTACATACAGTACATACCTTGAGGGAGTTCAGGTTTTGGCCTTAAAAAAACCCACCTGTCTGTACATACCAACTGTCATGTGGTCTATTCCTGTGTCTGAATAGGCAGAGAACTAATTTGCATCTAACAATTGAGATAATTCTCAACAAGATTTACATAAAGCAGGAACGTTACCATGCTATCATAGGCCAGCCGTAATACAGGCGCCACTCAGCAGATAAACATATGGAAAACACTATGACTTTAGCACAGTGTTATATTTTACATGTTGAAATGTAAATGTGAAATATCCAGAAATATCCAAGTGTCCTTGCTAAATTAACCTGTGCAAAGGTTCAATAAATAAACAAGTTGCGTCAGTGTGTATTCATACTTTTTGTCTTTGCAGTTTTATGGCTACCTCTCCCAGCAACAGAACATGATGCAGGACTATGTTCGGACAGGGACTTACCAGCGAGCTATTCTACAAAACCACACTGACTTCAAGGACAAGGTAATGTCAATGTAGATACTCCATTTCAGGCTAAGCTAACATTACGCTTATAATTAACTGTTAAGAAAGGTGTTAAATGTGCAGAAAGCCTGCTGTGGCACACAGGGCCAAGACAAAATCAAAAAAATCAAATCATTATCCCATCCTGAGGGATCTCCTCTGTGACCAGGATCAGGGCATCAGTCAACTCCTGGACAGTCTGTGGTGCGACGTGGTGTCAGTAGGTATAACAAGACATGATGTCCAAGAGGTGTTCGATTGGATTCAGGTCTGGCGAACGGGCGGGACAGTCCATAGCATCAATGCCTTCATCATGCAGGAACTGCTGACACACTCCAGCCACATGAGGCCTAGCATTGTTATGCTTTAGAAGGAACCCAGGGCCTACTGCACCAGAATATAGTTTTACAGTGGATCTGAGGATCTTATCTCAGTGCCTAATGGCAGTCAAGTCACCTCTGGCTAGCACACAGAGGTCTGGGCAGCCCTGCAAGGAAATGCCTCTCCAGACCATCACTGACCCACCACCAAACCGGAAGTTCTGGAGGATGTTGTAGGCAGCAGAACGTTCTCCGCTGCGCTACCTGAGCAGCTTCTGTGGGTTGCAGACACCACCTCATGCTACCTCTAGTGGTGAGGGCACTGGCAAAATTTAAAAGTGACCAAAACTCAGAAAGGATGAGGACAGGGAAATGGTCTGTGGCCACCACCTGCAGAACCATTCCTTTGTAGGAGTTGTCTTGCAAATTGCCTCTAATTTTTCACCTGTTGTCTCTTATATTTGCACAACAGCAGGTGAAATTGATTCACAATCAGTGTTGCTTCCTAACTGGACAGGTGTATGTGTATATAGAGTGTATATAGACTACTTTATTTTTGCATTTATCTTAAAATAATGAGTTTATCTGAAGTAAGGTCACTCACCCTCTAGGACTGTGAGTGTTACTTAAAAAGGTTTACATTAACAGGACTCGGATCTCACAGACCTAGTCGTTA
>OMLM01006342.1:0-31390 GCA_900302695.1 Helostoma temminkii | reverse complement strand
CTTTTTTTTTTTTTTGTACTTCTTTGTACCCTGTGCTTTGCCAACCGAACACTAAATAGCATAGTTTTTGCTTTTGTCTGCCTATTGATTTTGGTCCTCCATCACAACACATATAGTATAAAACATCCTAAAAATAATTCTAAAAATGTTTTCATCACATAAAAGTTTTCTCTTTTTTTACTGAAAAAAGAAAGAGAACAAAAAAAAAATAATAATAACAGTCTCTCTCACACATAAAATCTTTTGCAACAAATACTGGATTCCTCCAGAGCTCCTAGACACAGACTTCTTATTGGCATTGTGCTTCCTCAGAGCTCCCACTTTGCCTAGTGGCCTGTAGTTTTCCTCACAGAGTGCGACGTTTGGAAAAGAGACAACTGCGTGAGGTTTAGTAAACATCCACAATAAAACTGACGCCATCCTTTGCACTCTTCAATGATGTCAATTTTGTTCACTACTTCATCTACTATATTCACACGGTATTTACTTGATTCATGAACATATTCAACAAATCTCTAATCTATATCTCTATATTTTTTTCTTTTCTCACAGTATTACACAGTATGTTTACATTTTTTGTTCAGATTTATGTATTTGTGAACACTAACAGTCTTTGATATTGTTTTCAGAATGCAAACCAACAATGAGACATCATTGGCTTGGTTTTACAAATGCAGAAAAATTAAACATGGTTTGAAAATCTATTTGATCACATATTCCCCTGGAGGTAGGTGAATCAATTAAAATCTTGGAAGTCCTTTGTAATGTTCACTTTTGTCTACATGCTCCATGAGGGTTTCTTTGTTGTCTACACGTTGGCCTCAGCATTGGTCAGGTTAGTGCTCTGGCTTGTTGGGTTTGGGGGGTTAACATGCTCCGTAGGGCTAACAGGGTTGGGTGGTGGGCTGGTTGGGCTAACAGTTGTGGTAGTAATGGGGTTAGCTGGACTGGCTGTGGTGGTGGTGGTGATGGTGGCGGTAGGACTAGTTACTGGGTTCACCGGGCTAGAGGCAGTGGGTGGATTAGCTGACGGAACAGTCGGGTTAGCCGGGGTCACGGGGCTTGTTGAGTTGACAGGAGCCGCACTGGTGGGGCTGGCAGGGTTTACGGGAGCAGGGTTGGCAGGGCTGGCGGGATTAGCAGGGCTGGATAGGTTAGCAGTGTTAGTTTCTGCCTGCTGCTCAGGTCCATTCTCCTGAGGTCGCCTGGTAACTGCAGGAGGCTGAAGCATTATCCGAAGTCGCTGGAAGAGGAACACAAGGGGTGCGTTACAGATTTTAAGCTCTGCGGCAACACAAGCTAACAAAGCTTGTGAAGTTTCGCTTAACAAACCTTAAGAAAGAGATAATTCACTCTTTACCTCTTTGTAGGTGCCCTTGAGTCCGAGATACATATAGATCATGTATCCTGGTATGAGAATCATGGAGGACAGCGCCATGAGCCAACCTACTCCCTGACCCCAGCCTGGGAACACATAGTCTCCCATTGTGAGAGGAACCATTTGTACGGCACTGAACAAGAACACCCCCTGTGGGAGACATGAGACGCTTTATGCATCCTGACAACCACAGACTACAGGCAGGACTGTTTCAGCCTGACATGGCTGCAGGCAGGTAATATTGACTTTATTTATTGTTTCATTTTTCATGACATGACTTTAGATGTACTGTTGTGTTAATTCTGAGTACTCACAGCGACAATGAGAGGGGTGAATACGACCCAGCACAGTTTCCACCATATACAAGGCCTGTAGCCAATCATCTCCTGGATGTTGTCATAAAACTTGTTCACACCTGCGAGACAAATGAATCTATGATCAAAATATTCATATCCAATTTATTTCAATTTGCTGCTGGTCTGCCATGCATGATGATGAGGATGGTGAAGTGGAACACGAGTGCTCATGACCTTGAGGCCGAACAGTGTTTGAAGCTGTGCAAATATCTCTGGATAGGTGTGACGTCTTCTAACCTCGATATTTACCCCACCTTGTAATATTTCGCCAGCTCAATTTTTAATTTGTAAAGGAAAAATACCAAATTGAAATCATCATTTTGTTCCTGTTTTTGCTGTGTTCAGTGAAACATTGATGATACACACCGTAGCACCAGGATATGGAGATGCATTCAAAGAAGACCAAGAACAGCAGACACATTCCACTGGCAGAGTAGTAGTCAAACAGTTTGAACACATAGAGCCCACCCTGGTTACAGAAAAATGAATATGTGTTATAAAACGACTATGCACAGATACAGCATAACATACTCTGGTAATGTTGCCAAAAAGAGAACAAATCAAAAAATTAAATTGGCTCTTGCCTCCCTACATAGACGCATTATTCCAATTCCATTAATCATTCGTTCAATCCCATTTAAAATCAGTGGTAAAGTAAGAGAGCTGCCCTGCTGTACCTGTGTGATGTTTGAAAGTCCGATCACATAGGACACCAGACAGACAACTGCGATGAAGATCTCTCGTCTACCCCTAAGAGCTCTGGGAAACTCATCCACCAGAGCAGTGATGAAGCCTTCAACAGTGCAGAACTGAAGGACAGAATCATAGAAATATCATTAAGTAGAATTGTGAATATGTGCATTATTTGCACCTTGCTGCTTTTTATATTCTTTACATACGAAAGTGTATTCACATGTTTTTTATTCTGGCGTGTAGCACTCTGTGAATATTTTGTGTAATGTATTCTTTACCGGAGAAGCTTCATTTAAGTGATTAGGCCAACTGATGATGACACATGACAAAAAATTGCAGTGTGCATCAGACCATGGGGCAAAAATACTAACATAATCTTCTGAATGACCAAGCATCCACATTTTGGAGGCCATTTTGGTAATAGGTCTGATAGGCAAAAGCGCTGTTGCTATGACATGGGGTATGAATTATGACCCAATGAACAGAGCTGTAATTGTTGTCTATTACTTTGAAGTTCTGGTGGTCATAGCCAGTATAGCTTTGTGAGTATATTATGTTTCTGGTCTCTTATTCGAATTCAAATATCGTACATAAAATAAGGAAACACAGACAGTGAAACCTACGGGCACATGGAGGTGATAAAGTAGCATTAAGAAGACTTGACAGCTGATGTCAAAGCTCAGCTATATCTGTCCACAAGAAGCAAATTGCATGCTTGTCATGCAGAGAGCAGGGGTGAAGCTGCATGATATGTACCTGTATTTAAATATTTAGGTCAGCCCATGAGCACATCATCTCCAAGCCCCTTACCTGACTGTCTATCCCCAGCATGAGCAGCATGGAGAAGAACAGAATGGCCCAAAGAGGAGACACAGGCAACTGGGTTACAGCCTCTGGGTAGGCCAGAAAAGCTAAGCCAGGACCTGCATAGTAGATAGGAAACACATCATTTTTCATAGCACTCTCTCATAGAGAGGATGACAAAAGCTGTGTTTAGCAGTCGCTATCAATGACTGTGCAGCCTTTTTGTGAGACAGAAACATTACAGAAGAAGAAGACATATATGCAATCTGGAGTTACCTGAAGCTGCTACGTCGGCAATGTCTTTCTTTGTCACATGTGCCATGAAGCCAACAATAGAGAAGATTACAAAGCCAGCAAACATGCTGGTACACGAGTTGATACAGCACACAATGACTGAGTCTCTGGGGAAAGGAAATATAAAATAGGCCTGTTGTGAAAGATTTAAATTGACTGTTATCTTTTGTTTTCTGCATTGAGCTTCCCTGAAAACAGTCCACACAGGAGAGACTAAGATCTGAAACAGCAGCTGTGAGAATGAATCATAGCTATTTATTTCTTTTGGTCATACAGATGTTAAGCAAAAATGCAATGTTACTGTTTCTGACAGAGATGGATTGATTTATTTTAAGAGCTCATATCAAATAATAAAATTCTGATATTAGAATAAGAAAAAAAATGCAGCAAGACAGATCAATTTGAAACAAGCACGCAAAATGAATGCAACTATTTTTATGTAACTGATTGTTTATGTGACCCAGAACCATGGGGCTGCTGGAGAAAACACTCAGGCTTTGCAGTGATAGTTGTTTTTTTTCCTCCAGCATGCACACCAACAGCAAGAAATGGCCTTCTGCTTAGATTGTCATTATATTCATGTCAGCAGCACACACTAGTAAGACCCCAGTAAGGGCTCTTACCAAGTATCCTTGAATAAGCTTTTTAATAGGGTTATATGAGCAGTAGCAATTTAATTACTGTCATCTTCAGCTGTGATGATTTGCACTGATATATGTACTTCAGCAGCATTTTCTGTCTCATAGATTATTTCCAGTTTTTCAATCTTTGCTGGTCTTACCTGTAAACATTGTTATTGAAAGGGTTGTAGCTGCCCAGAGCTATAAGTGACCCCAATCCCAATCCATACGAAAAAAAAATCTGGGTAGCTGCATCTAGCCATACCTGACAGAGGAACACAAGAATTTAGCTGTGTGAGACCATGGTCTGCTCACTCAGGCATGTAATGCATAGGTATGAATCATATAATAGCATATCATTACCTCAGATTCTTTGAGTTTTTCAAAGTCGGGGGTGATATAGAACATAATTCCCTCTTTAGCTCCAGGTAGAGTCACCCCACGGATGAAAAGAATAAACAGCATGAAGTAGGGATATGTAGCTGAGAAGTAAACGACCTATAAAATGTGAGACAGTCATCAGACAACACTACATGTATTGCATCTTTAGGATATTTATGATGCATACATGATTTGCAAATTTGAAATTCAGATTAGATAACACATTTTTTTGATCCCCAGGAGCACAAACTCACTATTCAGACATTTTCACGAAGGTTTTAAAAATTCTTTAAAGTTATTTTCAGACAAAACACCTGAACACACCAAATATTCAGTAAAAAAAAATCACTGCAGCTTCATTTTGAATAATCAGCCCTCTGCTTTTGTGCATATGACACTGCGCTAACAAAATGTGAGTAAATGTGCAGAGAAATGGGTATTTTGTGACCAAAACAAATTCTATTTGCCACGGTCATGTGATGCGCTAGACTTTCGAAATGTGGCACCACAAAGGAGGGGAACGGCTCCAAGTCGAAGGAGTGGACAAAACCAGATTGTAGCGTATGGCTGTTTGTTGCTTCTCCTATCATGAATCCACACTCAGTATAGACACAGTGTCAGGAGAACTGGAATTAGAAGAGCCACCGCGAGGCAGAGTAGGATTAGTGAACACGAGTGTTTGATGTCTCTTCTTTTATTTCAGAATCAATCTTAACAATTCTGATTACAATCTAAATGATTGATGAGGTGATATTAGACTGATTAATATTGCATAGATGTCACATACTGATCCCTAATGGGAACCAGTATAGAAAAAGAGGTCATGGATATCAGGATCTGGTTAATGTCTTACCTTCCCTGTCCAGCTAACCCCTTTCCAGATACAGAAGTACACAAGGACCCAGGCAATGGCCAGTGTTATTGCCAGTGGCGCTCGAATCTGGCCTGGTTTTTCCAAGCCATTGGTCAATTCGTGCACGTTGCGCCTATAATTCAGAGTGAGTAACGATGAGACTGTTATACACATGGGAGAAAAAGACATGCAGCATAGTAGGCTGTCTTTTATGTATATTTGGGATGCATGCAGGATACTTTAAAGCTCTGCTTTTGTGAAGGCAAAAAAAAAACAAAAAAACAGTCAATATCTTACGTCCAGAACTCCACCACTGCACTGGTGAGATTGCTGGTATCTGCAATGGAATAGTTTGTATAACATTGCTCTGTGTTCCATGGATTGTTACATGAGCTCCATGGAAGTTCCTGAAAAAGAAAAATTAAAGTGTTTTTCTATCAGACACGTGTAGAGATTAAAATTTTTATAAAGGCATCACAAGCTACAGTTCCTAGAGATATAAGAACCTTGACCCTCTGCTAGATTCAGCTTTTTATGAATCATGTGAGTACACTGTCATACTTACAGTGGTGAAGGAGTTGTACAGGTAGTAAATAGCCCAAGCAATGATTACAATGTAGTAAATGTTAAGCCAGAAGGACAGGACAGCTGCTGCAAGGCCCACACCTATCATACAGAAATGAATTAGGCAGTGTCATATCAACACACATGTGTTGACATGATAGTCAAAATTATTTTCATAAAAGCATCAAATATGATAAAGAAAAATTTCCAGCTTGTATTGTGGCAAAATGAATATATTCTTTAGATAGGTCTGATATTAAGAAACAAATTCCCCATAAATGTTTGAAATTTGATTGAATGTACCTTTAAACATAGGAGCCAGTTTCCACACACCAAGCCCTCCAATTGAGGTGTACTGACCAAGGGAGCATTCCAGTAGAAACAAGGGGACCCCAGCAAATATGAGGGTCAAAAAATATGGAATCAAGAAGGCTCCTGGATAGACAGAATTAGATCAAGTTATGCATTAAAATGATAATTCTCATGCCAAACCACCACAGCACTATTTGCAATTAATAAAGGTTGCAATTGTATGTAATGCTCATATTTTCCATGTCCATCGACACGGTCAATTAGGCAAACTCGACTATGTGCATCGTGGAGCTGAACGGTACGTGCAGTTTGCATATAGATTTGAAAATAGTCTTTACCTCCGCCGTTTTTTCCACAGAGATAGGGAAATCTCCATACGTTTCCCAGTCCAATTGCATAACCCACACACGACAGGAGAAAATCAAATTTTCCCCCCCATGTTTCTCTAGCAGGCAACTCATTTTTCTGCTTTTCGGGTTTCACGTCCAGAGATTTGGGTTTGTCATTATTAGTGGCCACCTCGTTCAGTTCTGTGACTTGTCCATCCGTTTTGGTGCCGTTCGTCGCCATGTCTCTGGATTTGGCAAAGGTCCTGGCAGTCGGACGGGAGACTTCAGCACCAGTCCACGTAGACAGCAGCTTCGCGGTTTTTAGACCTAACCTTTGGACCAAATGTCTGGAGATGAAGCCTGTGCACACACGGCTCGTCGGTCTCCGTTAACCTGGAATCGTGAATAGAGCAATTGGTCGGTTTTTCAGGAGGCGCTGAAAATGTGGTTACTTATGAAGCAAACGTGAACACATTGTGCACTACTCTAATTTCGTCCCCGCGGGTGCAATAAAACAATAATTAATAAATTAAAATTGATATTCTTTTTTACTTCGATGTGTGCGTTTACATGCCACAAAGCATCTGATGACATTTGGCTCCCTGACAAAATTTCATTCATATCTGACTCAACAAACACCAAAAACCATCGATGGCAAAGTCACGCTGGACTTGCTCCCATAACTAAAACACAGACGACAGATTGCGCGTAAATGAACAGGACTCAAAACCAGACCAGCACACACACGACAGCCTAAACAAAGTCTCCAAATAAATATGCCAGAGAAGGAAACAGGAAACTGACATCGACAACATAAACGAAAAAAAGAAAAGTCAAAAACAAATTACAGGATCCAAAACATGCACCTCGAGCGCAAGACGCGCCGTAGCAATAGCGAATAGCCTATTAGAATTAAACATAATCAAGTGTCCACCAATTTCCACCTGCACCTAACAGTTATGCACATACAGGATTAAAAACAGCAGGGATACAGAAAGGTCTCAAACAAACTGGAACTCAAAACGCACAGAGGAGACAAAGGGATGTCCAATGCGTAAAAGCTTTACGCATCAGACTGCATCGATAGCCATCCCATCTATCCGGATATACTGAGAACAAAACGCACTGCTAAACACATAACAATGCATCTCCACATTCGCACCATCCAATAAACCAGCAAAAAACAATCAGTTCTACATTTAATTGGCTCTAGCGTGTAGGCGCAGAGCTCATCGTGCAGTCACTGGATTGACCCCAGCAACATATTGACAATCTCATTCACAGTTTAATCACATCACTGCAAAGACACAAAGCAATGGAGGATTCGTTAACCACATTTGTTTGTATGAGGGTTCGAACACGCACTCGCGAACACAGAGACGCAAAAATTCAGCATCCAGTTTACTCACAATGACTCTGTGATCTCTTCTGCCGAGGATACGCTGCCTGCCACAAATATTGAAACGAGGTATCCGTAGATTCCTCCTGTGGACGAAGTTGTAAACTCCCAATATTTCTTGGAACATAAATAGATTTTACTTCCATTAAAAGACTTTAAGGGACCATACAAGGTTCGCGGTGTCTAAGCAGGAGCTGTCCAGCGGGGAGCAGTGCTGAAGACCAGGGGGAGGAGGAAGAGGAGGAAGAGGAGGCTGAATCAACACGGGCAGCAGCCGCTTCGCCTTGTGCGACTAACATCAACAACCAGAGACTCAACTCCCATCTACACAGCCTCAATGTCATCTCAAAGTCGCCCCCCCTCCTTCTCCTCATCCTCATCCATAGGCTGAACTGACATTGCTTTTGCACTGTTTTTTTTTAATATTTCTAATTGTTTTACTCTATAGCTCAAATATCAAATACCAAATATCACATTTTTGCCACGATCTCTCATGGCCGAGCAAGCAAGTTTTATATTCCACAAAAAACTGAGTAAAAACGAAGACATTTCGAAGTGATACATGTGGATCAGTTCTGTTCGTAATCTTTAATTCAGAATGTCTCTCTTAAGCACTTTTGGGATTGAACTGTTTAAAACTGTGATTATCTCTGCGCCCAACAACACAAAATGTGAGACACCCCCCTCACACACAACACAAAAAGAACACCCCCTCCCCTCCCCTCCAGTAATAAAATGTATTGAATGCAAAATGGAAACATATGGGGGTAATATAAGCTGGATTATCAGGTCCAAACATGTATATCTGGAAGGTGAGGCCAGTCAGCGGCTGTCTGCAAAGCTGGCAAATTGTGATAAAGGGAGCCCGTCAATAAAGGGAGGGAACATTGTCTGGTTGTAACTCTGCATGTAATCGTCCAAAGCCCGACGTCTTCCACAAATGAAGGGATCACATGAGGAGAATAAACTCGTGGACTACTTGTTTACAATTTTATAAAAGGAAAAATAAAGAAAAATAGGATTTTTAAAAGATTGGACTAAAGCGCGGCACTGGGGACAATGTTCACATGGGCAGCAAAACAGCGAGGAGTGGAGACAGCTGCGGATTTTTGTTTTCTCCTTTTTCTCTACAGAAACCACCTGGAAAGTACAAGACAAGAAGGAAACATTTCTTTAAGAGGCAGCGCGTTAGTTTGAAGTGAAATGGTAAGTGACACAGCCGGTACAAATAGGCCCACTTCTTCTATTTACTTCAAAATTATACAAGTTTTTCTTTAGCTCCGCTGGTTTTCTTGCGGGAACAGTGATGTCACGTTTAGCTCATATCTGCTGTAACTTCACAACGCTGCTGTGTAGTTTGTCTCCATGCTTGTAGTCTTGTGTTCAGGCTCCACGTGTGTTTGCTGCTTTAAATCAGAACTTGTGGATGCTCTTCTTTTAAAATGTCACCGAGCTGTGGTGAAGGCAGTGCACACTGACTGTGGTCTAAACTGCTGGAAATCCTCTGGCAGGAAGATCAGGAGCATTTAAACTCTAGTGTGAATGTTCCTATCACAGGCTGAGAGGGCACCAGATGGCAAACCAATGAGGGGTGAACTAACCTACTAAATGATACCACATGAAATGCAGCATTTAAAATCCCATCTGGGTTGACTCCCCTGCGGACATGGAGTGTGAAACATGACACGTATTTATACACCTGCTGATGGAGCACGCACGCATGTCCAATAGGCTGGTGACATGGACGCTCAGCCAGCTGACCTCCTAACCCCGCAGCTCTGCTTTGATGCAGCTCACTGCCCTTTTCACCAGCAGCCTCCAGTCTCTTAATTTTAGTTGGATGCTTGTATTTGGCTCCTTGTGAATGCTGTGCCCCATTAGGCTGCTGTTACTTGTCCTTTCTTGTAATGGCTTTTAGATTATGTGACTGACTGAGATTGAGGCTGGACTTGCCTCTCTTTATTGGCTCCATTAACTGTAAAATCATGTTAATGCTGATAATGTGTTTGCAGGAGGATGTTGTCAATGTGAAGTTCACTTGCAAAGAAAGATTCTTTTAGGCTTAAATGGACACAATATGTTTAAAACCAGCATCAAAGCATCAGCTCATATATATATATGCATTTGTGATGAGAAATTTAATTTCAAAATAACATAGATGCATAAAGATGGACCCATCCATTGGTTCTATTAACGAAAAGCTAAATAAATACAATAGAAATACGTAATTTGAATTGATTCTTGATTTTAGATTTGAAAACCCAATTCAATTCAAAAACATTTGCAAACATAAACATTTATGTAAATTAAGCAAAACACCTGTGTATGTGACTCAACTAGTGACAAAATATCCTGCTGAGGATGATGACAGGCCCACGAAGACTCTATGAATCTGCTTTCCGTTCCCTCCCTTGATGTCTATACCTTTTAGTGATCTACCTGGAAATGCGTGTTTGAACTGCTTCGTAATCTTTTCTCACTTCTCAGATGCATTTCCGTGGTTGTGTATTTCTCAACGCCAGCCTGTAATTTGAGGCCACAAGATGAAGTGATTAGCATGATGATTAGTCATTAGTATGTTAATCATAAGCAATTCACATATTTTATTCATATTTTCGCAGACTTGTTTTTCTCCTTCTGTTATAATTGTGTACATGTCCCATTTTATTTTTTACTGTAAACATGCAAGTCAATCTAAAGATAACAGTTGTTACTGTGATTTCATAGTGCATCCTAACATATAGTTCATCCTTTAAATACTGTAGCTAATAGATGTGAATAAGATGAATTCACTTAGTAGATAAAGCAATAGTGGATCTGAACAACATTAGTTATAACCATAAATAACATATTAAATGATGTACAGTATATGACACACAGAAGGGAATATTGAGTATGTTCTCTGTTTAGGATAACTAGCAAATAAAATGAAAACATAATCTGCAAAGTTTTATTCAAAAACAACAACAGGGAAATACTGAATGAATCTAAATATTTACAAACCGTTGCTTTGACAACAAGGCTGTCTTCCTCAGGCATTTTAAAATATGAGTATGACTTATTATCACGTCTACTGTCAGAATCTGTGATGTGCAGCATCATTTCTTTTGCTGTCTTCTCTTTGCTTGCACCAGACTAGAGCTGTGATTGCTGCTGCATGTGTTTCTGGAATTGTAAGCACTGAGAGACTGTAGAACATCCGTAGTGTACTACTTGTGTCTGGGCGACAGAGGGATAAGCATACATATTATTCACTGGGTGAGTAACGCATAACCGAATAACCACTCACTCAGCATTTCTATATAAGGCTTAAATTTAATTTGGCCCTACCTCCCAGAGGTGATTGATGAAGTTTACCTCACACCATCCATGCTGCACAGAGACACCTGAGAAATTCACTGCACCACCTACGCTGTGATCTCCACAGTGTGCTGAAATCACTTGAAGCCTCTGTGCTCTTATTGGTCTGTTTTTCTTTAGTATAACATTTGTTTAGCATGACCTAAATTTCTATGAAGTGCGAGCCTCAGTAGCTCTTTCTCTTTCTCCCATCCTGCATCTCTCTCCGTCTTCCTGTGCGCCTCATTTTCTCTTTCAGTTTCTCTCTCTCTCGCTCACTTAGACACACACACATCTCACAAACAGGCGAAACAAGCTGAGAGGACAGTTTTTGTGATACAGCTTTTGCCAGATTTTATTTACATGCCTAGTGAAGTATTGTGGGATGTAAGAATCAGTGAGGTGGGCTGGCCAATGATATTTCAAGAATATTGTGTGAATCATCTACCAAATTTGCGGAGCATGCTCTGTGTTTTTTTTTCTGATTTTACCCTCTCGTAGGTATCAACTATGCAAAGAAGTTAAATCCCATAGTTGTTAGGATTCTGATGTATTAATTCAAAATGCTGTTTCCACACATCCATAGCCAGCTGTGATTCAGGATTCAGCCCATGTTGCAGGTTTTACATGTTTTGCATCGAAACGTAAACGTGCACTGAGGACAGGTACTTGCGTTGATCTGTTGACATTCCTGTGTGACAGTCAGCACACGGTGTGGATTTAGTAAACATATGACCTCCATGATAACCAGTATGGGGGCACTAAATCGCTTCAAATTTTGTACATGTGTTGCTAGGCAACAGAATAATCGCTCTCCGTCTCTCCTCTTTATATGGCTCTCTTCTGGGATTGCTGTGCTGCTATCATTAAAAACGGTTAATTAACTTCTACAAAAGTCCATTAACGGTGCAGATTAGGCTTCTAAGGGTTAAAAAGCACATTCAGACTATGCAGAAATACTTGCCAGCACACAAATGTATGTCAAAGCTTAAAAGGGCCTTTGAAATGAATTATCCTATAACCATGCATCCAGTTTTATTTTAGCAAAACACTGATGTTGAAATTGTGTGTGTTTGTGTTTGTTGTGTAGCAAATTCAATCAGATTAATTCTCAATATGAGCAAACATTTTGGCACAAATAGAAAATGTTCACAGCAGTGTCGTACACTAGTTTACGTTTATAATGTTTATACACATGTGGACAAATAAATGATGAATGTATAAATGTTGTATGACAGATATAACAGCTAAAATATTAATGATACCAGACCAAAGCTGATTTTTATTTTATATTTCCTAACAATGAAAAAAAATCTGAAACCTTCAAATTAAATTAAAGTAGAAATCTAAATGTATTTTAGTAACTTAGTACATAAAGCATAGGTAGGAAACCATAAAAAATATATTGAACAGTGAATAAAAATTTTATGAAAAGTGCACAATAATTAACATGAGTTGCAGGTAATTTCACCTAAGTAATATATCTCATAATAACCTTCATTATAATTATTTATTCACACAATATCAGCACAGGGGAATAGAGGAAGTATACAGTCTTATTAGAATATGGCTCTATATATCTTGTTGTCTAATTGCAAACCTTACCAAAGTTACTATGTAAGGTTTTCTCAATTTACCCTTTAACAACCAAGAGTCCATACGGTCCATGCAGGATATTGTCATATGTCCAGTATAAAACATTTACCTGTTCCCGTTTCATATCACTTGCATAAAGCAAACACGTTCTGTTATTGTGAAATATGCAAATAACCACAAATTTAACAATGTAGAAATGTGGCTGTGCATGTGCAATTTATAAAACAGTTGATAAATTGCACATGCAAGGCTACATTTCTACATTCTACATTTCTACATGTTCAATTTGTGGTTATTTTCTGCATAATTTCTTTCACTGATACTGCAGTTTTTTTAAAATACTTTTCTTTTTATCCACATTATCTAGAATAAATCTAATCTTTAGAAACTATTTTTAAAATGTTATTTCAGTGTAGATGTTACACTCGTCCTTGCCCTATGGATACTTATTATTAAGTGTGTGTATTTTTGCTTTCTTTTAAATTTGAAAAAATATTAATTTAAAACTAAAAGGTCTATTGAAACCTATTTGGCCTTCAGTTTGAATTATTTTGGACATCTGCCTGCTTGAGTTTACATAGATATTTGAGAGTGAACTAACTGAATAATTTTCTCCATCTCAGTATATATTAATAAAACGCTTCAGTGAAGTGACTAAATAAATATTTCTATGTATCAGAGGTTCATTCTCCAATGATAATTGCAATCATTCTGCAAGACTGAGTAGTTTGGGGGGTATTGTTAAACAGCTATCCTGCAGTTAAGGGTTGTAGTTCAGCTCCCATGATTCTTTGTTTTGGATTAGGCCATCACATCCTAATTGCAATCAGGGCTGCAGACAAATATAAATATAAAAAATATAAATAATAGGTTTAGAGTTATTTGATTGCTAAAAATGACAATCAGCTTGCAAGATAATTTAAGGGGGGGAATTAGTCTAAAAGTGCATGTTATTTTAAAGGAAGATGCAGTCTGACCGATATTACGTTCAAAACTATCTTGACAATGATTATACTCCTCATATCACAGTTCTATGACATGACAAAAACATAACGTTCAACTTAAATTTATATAAAGTCAAACTGATCCATACAATGTCAATAGTCACTGCATACAACTAGCCATCAAGAAACCGCCACAGAAAAGAATCAGCAGTGCACATGAAATGTCTGTGTCAGGAAAAGTGTGGGAAGTCAGGGAACATGAAGGGTCCATCATCAGCATCACCAAACAGGAGGGAGCCATGACATGGAGCTCTTTAAATGCAAGCTTTGACAGAAGCCTGCAATCCTTTCTCACCACACTGCCCCTGCTAATCCCCTCCATTCAGCCACATCACTATGGAAACTGACTGGATGTCTCACCCTTGCTGCCTAACTTGTGCCACGCAGCCATGTCTGCCACTGACATAGAGGTTGTGCAGCAAAATGCTGGCTGATCACTGTTCTGCTATATGTCCCATGTCTCCATGCTGCGACATTACTGGCTATTAGCGGCTGCCATATTGATACAAAACCATCAGGCTAATGTGTTTTAAGTCTGGAAGGTGGCTGTGGAAGAGGAAATCACTGTAGAATAAGCTCAGAGCTGTGCGAGAGCAAACCTGAGTCTTTAAAAGAAAAACTTGACTGTATGGTTGAAAGTTTGAGTTAGATGAAGCAAATTTTCATATTCCTGCGCATGATACCTATTTCATTTCTTTTTCTTTCCTCTGGCAAAATTGCAGGAGAATATTTGTCATGGTTTTAAAAGGTTTATCAGCTTCAAAGCTGAGGGAGCTGGCCGTCCAACCCATCAGTGGGACCACGCAATCCTTCCAGCACTGACAAGAATGGGTTAGTGGATGTGGACAAAATTCCCCAGTTAAGCTCCCAATTCAGGGCTTTTACATAAAGCTTGGAGAAGCAAATTTGCATTTGCCATTGACGTCAGCTTAATTCATCCCAAACCACTTCTTCAACCCCCTCAACATCTTGGAGAAGAGCTTCTGTAATTGCTAATTGAAGGACAAATATGGTTAGGACCATCAGCCCAGTTAGCACTAACACCGATTCCACAGGTAAACAAGGTAAAATGAAGACTATGCTCATGCCTGTCCACTACAGGCATGTTTGCATAGTTTAGGCCTTCTGAAATAAACCAGTAAAGCAGCCCTGTAACACACACATATATTTTGCTTTTTGCTGTCATCCTACATCTTTTCATAACAGTGCCAAAAGCACGCCTGAGACACGAATTACCTGCCTGGATGAGCTGACCCTGACGGCACTGGGAAACATTGCATGGTGTTTAATCAGATGTTCTTCTGCGCTTAAATGGGTGCCATTATTTGAGACACCTACGAAACAACGTAGTATTGTGTACTCTGTTTTTCATCAATCAAACACCTCATTTATAGCAATTTAATACTTAATAATATTAATAATAATGCAATAGCTGATGTCTATTACTATTATTGTATTGTTTGATCAATATATTTTGCCTGAACAATAGTCCAATCAGCTGAATTCAGTTGACACTGACATGAAATATTGAACAGCAGGAAGACCTCACACTGCAGTGCATGTTCTCTAATGTGTTTGGGGTATTTACTAAATAACTGACAAAACAATGAATTGATTATCAAGTTTCACACCCATATCTATAATAATAAGATAATGTGTATGCAATAAGCTGTTATATCAGCATATTTGTCATTTGGTACGCCTGACAGACATATTCACAATTTATTAGACAGCATTTTTGTCAGATCGAAATCCCTCAAGAATAAGCTCAGAGCTGTGCAATAGTAATCTTTAGCCTTTAAAAGAAAAACTTGACTTTATGGGGAGAGTTTGAGGTGGAGGATTTAAAATTTCACATCCCTGATACCTGTGTCATTTCTTTTTCTACCCTCGGGCAAAATTGCAGGGGAATGTTGATTTAAAAGGTTTATCAGATGCAAATCTGCAGATTTCCTGCAGAGAAATTAACCATAAAAACAAAAAAATTGAAAATTGTTAAGTAATATTTTATCTCTATCGTTTTCCACAGAATTAATTTTCATTTTGCGAATTGTGAACTATGAAATAAATAAATAATGTCCTTAATAAATTATTCATGAGTCATTTGTTCTTACAAATTCACATGTAGCAGTGGAACAATCAACATTTATTTTAACAATTTATGAGGTTGTGTTGGGGCAGACTCTGCTGTTGAGAGTGTGGGTGATCTGTTGATTTGTTGGCCAATTACAGCATTAAAAAAAAAAACACAGATTTGGGGCAAATAATTTTTTTTTGCAGCTGCAAGAACATATTTTAACCAAAGACAAACACAGTGTAATACATATTTTTATTCTAATCATTTATATTTGAAAATAGTGGGAGGGATGATGTCCCACAACTATGTGTTAATTAATTCCACCAATCCATTACAAACGCAAAACATGGTTAGTTTAGCTTACCCTTTTTTCAGTAATTCAAAAGGTAAATTATTACTAAATCTATCAGTCATATTTTGAATGCCATTACCAGAAATGTTGGGATATGTAACCTTTTTTTCTAACAAAAGTACAAAGAAAGGGCTTTCAGTGTTTTCACTGATGAACTTAATTGTATTTTTAAAATACAAGCATATTTATAATTTCGTTCACACATTAGCTGGACCAAAAGACAATGGAAGCATATTCTGAGGTCCATTTCAGCTTGTTTTTGAGAAAAAAACAAGTGTTGGGTTGTGAAAAATGACCTTTCAGACTATAGTTAGCAGGGAAAGGTGCAGCTTGTGTGCTGGTATGAAGGTGCGTCAGTGCATATGGGTTTCTTGCATGGGTGAAGGGACACAGAGCGGTATACTGGGATTTGTAAGAAATATATATTGCCTAAAAGATATGTCTTTTCCCAGGGCATTAGTGGATATATCAGCAGGACAGTGTCAGGTCAGATCAGTCTCTTATCAAAAATGTATGATGAAGAGGAGAATCAATCAATGGCAAACTAAACACCTGACTTTTGAGCAGCTGAAGTCTTATAATCAGCTGGAATTGGAAAATATTTCTCTTGCAAAACTTCAGCAATTTGTTTCTTCGGTTCCCAAATGAATGAACAGTTAATTAAAAGAAAGGTAATTTAAGTGGTATACAAAGCTCTGTCACAACCTTTGTTGGTGTGTGCAGGCATCAATGTAAACAAATGTATAGTGTTTATATTTACAAAATACATTTACAATTACTCATTTTTTTATACTTGCCATGGTAGATACATACAAGTGTTGGTAGACAAGAGGCAGGAGAATTAAAAGCTATCCCAGCAGGTTTGTGAGGCATTATTCAAGTAGAGTGGTACTTTGAAATAAATACAGCATAGACATGTATGGGCATGGACAGCAATATCAGCATGTTGATATTCTCATGATGGTGACGATAAACCAAAGTCCAAACACCAAATAGTTTTCAAAACATTTCACTCAAAACTGCAAATGTCAACCTTGTGATGGTGATTAATGAAAGTCAGGAGATGGTCTTACAAATAGCAACCAACACTGCCATTTTGTTTTTGACTTGTGGAGATGCAGATAAGCTGTCTGAATAATTTCCAAACTTCCCCATTACAGAAGATTCCTACCCCTTCAACACACTTATTGCATAAGTATACATATATAACACAGGTGTTGTGTAGCAAGCTTCAAACTGTAAAGAAAGCAAACATCCTAATCAATATCTATAATCAGTTAATGATCACAAGTGTTCCTTACTGCAATGGAAAAAATACAATGGACAATGATCTTAACTGACTACACAGGCAGTGTTTACAGTAAAACCAGTAACAAAATAAATAAATAGTCTTTGCTCATGAAAAAGTTATCTTATTTATCTTTGTTTATAGTTTTTATTTTTGCCATGAGACAATGGTGATCTTTTGCAGGGAATAACTGGCTTTGTTTATTAAAGCTTCCTGTGTTTGGATTTGCAAGTCCAATAGTGTACAGAACTAAAACTAGTAAACAAATACAGTCAGAAATAAAATATCTGACTGAGTTATTGCTACTGCAAGTCATGTTGAACCGATGACACCAACACTGAAGCTGAATGTCTAGTTTGAAGTAGTTTAGATGCTGGGAATTGAACTATTGACACCATTCAAAATTGCTGAACCACTTTTGTGTCTTCTATTGTTTATAGGGTGTGCTGTGATACATCTGGCCCACAGCAGTGTGCTGTCTCTCACCAGAGATGTTTGCTCTGCCAGTTTGATGTAATAGAGCACTTGAAGCGATAGAAGGCAAATCCCAAACTTTTAGATTTACCCCCTCTCTGTCTTCACTACCCCTGTCTTCACTGCCAGTTTTTCTCATGTGCTTTGGCTTTTAGTTCAATCAAACATATTTCCACCACAATCTCCATGTCTCCCCATGGCATGATAAACTGCACTATGTAAACCATCATTTTATTTGTAAGGCATAGAATTTTCCATGGCCGCAGACCAGTGGTGGCTTGGGAAATGGATTTAAAGTTGCCCAATTAGTCAGTGTGATGAGTGTTTTAGCACATGGGCAGATATTCCATTAGGAACATTTCCACTGGGGGCATCACGGAGTTTCAGGGTTTGGACATTAGTCAGCATCTATTTTGTCTTCGTTTTAAAACACCAACTAGTTACAGCTCCCCTTGCCAGCTTTGCTTTTACTTCCAACAGACTAGCTTATATTCTTAATCTATTTTGAACACCCTTCAGGTTTTGTGCTACTTTGCATGTAAATAGTAATTTCGTTTAACAGGATTCATTTTCATTTCCTTGTGTATAACATTTTTTTCTGCGGTCTGCTTTAGAGTGGAATAAGTATGGATACTCCAGTGCTAAGAGGTGGAATTTTTTAGGCATACAGGATAAATGCAACACCCAACTCCATTATAGGACAGAGCTGCAGTTGATGTGTTGATTTAGATTTTCTTCTTGCATATAACTTGTGGCCGAGCTAAATTAACCTTTTGCACTGCGCTGGGATGAAGAACATGGATCGCAATTTGCTTTATTAAAGAAGCTGTGTAGACATGTTAATACTTTGCTGTCGCTATTAGACATGACATGCGTGACAAGACAAACCCAGAGGTGTGAGTGCGTGCCTCGTGGCGTGTTGATGTACATTTACACACATCTAGAGATGGCATATGAGTATGTCTAATGAACCCAGTGGTTGTGTACACATACGTATGTGCATGGATGCTTGTGTGTTCTGGTAGAAATGTGAATAATAATTGCGTTGTATGAACAGAGTGATGCAACACCTCCAAAGTATCCATCTCCTAAAATGGGACAGACGCATGAGTGAAAGATGAAGTCACTTAATTTAGTTGTTGGCAATGGCATTAGGAAACGTTGACCTTTCGTTGGTTCCTTGAGGCTATGAAGTGAGTCACATGACAGCCGGATATTTACAGTGCCTCTCGTCACTGGCCTTGTCAAATCACAGCACACTTCACTGAAGACTAGTAGGCCCTAGGCTGGACTTCAGCTATGCAGACAGACGAAAAGGTGTTTTTTCCCCTGTTATAAGCCGAGCTTACTGCAACCCAGAATAACACAGAACACAAGGGCACTAGTGAACATTTATGTTAGTGTGCGTTTGTGACAGTGTGTGTGAAAGGAAGCGAGAACAGGAGATAGAGTGAGACATGCAAAGGGAGACGCAGACTGTCTGCAGGACCAATGCATTTCAGGCCAATTTATCTTATGAATGAGTCTCTGAAAGGGCATCCATCTCCAGACGGTTCTATGAACTGTATGATAAGTAAAACTGTACTTCTGGACCCCCTTCTCTCAGGTAATGCCGGAGTGTTTCAAAGTTTGATTAGTGAGATTACACTTAAACCAAAAATGGACACTAATTGGATAGTGATGTTCTTCTGCATTTCATTAGGTTTATTAGTTAATCTAATATTAATTTCATCAGTATTAGTTTGTTATAGTATTATAGAATATTTCCTGGGATGTTTATGCACCTTAACTTCATATCAAGATATTCTGGGGATACATTTCTGTTGTAGCAGATTTCACAGTCTGACATGCTTTTACTTGAACCAAGGCTAAACTACAGTAGCTGGCATTGCTGCATGTTGGTACCTCCAGTGTTAATGAGTGTAAAGACAATAACTAGGACAGTGTGATTTTAATTTCCTTTTCCAGAAAAGAAAACAATCAAACTAAAATAGATGGGGATGAAACGTGTTCTTCTTTTGCATGTCTACTTTATAAATCAGACTGGCAAATTGTGACATAGATTCTCACTTCCTACAGCTTTAATGCCAACAGTCTGCTCAGGGCTCAAACAACATCCCAGTTACTGAGCCATTTCAAAACGTTTTCTCTTGGACACAACACACAGGGTAGGGATCATCACTGGCCAATAGCAAAGTCACCAACAGAAGTGCAGTTGCATGGTCTTATCTAGCTTATGAGAACAAGAGTCTGTCTGTTAGCTGCTATGTGAGGCTCTACTGAGGCCCAGTAGTACCTCAAGCTAACATCAGCACTCTACTAAGCTCACAAAGACAATCTTAACAACCTAATATTTAACAGGTAGAATGTTAATCATTCACCATATTACGTTTGTACTGTACTGTTGCCACAATAACATTAATTAGCCTTAAACACACGGTACAGTTGAGGCTTTTTATTTTTTATTGCAATATTAATTTAGCAGTTTAATGTTCTATTTTTTGTTAGATGGCTTACAAGGCGTTTCCTTTTGATTCTCCAGGGCCTCAGTGAAGAAATGTGGTTCTGCAGCTTTGATTTTGGTCAGAAAAGAAACTGGAGAGCAGGTGGGCTGATAACCTTGAGAGGAGTGAAAATTGTGACCTGCTTTCTCTCAACACACTCTCAATACAGCTAACTTTTAAAGTTATACTGCAGTTCATTTTACTTAGGAATTTCTGAAACATCGTCAGAAACCCTGAGGGTCCTTGGATTCCATTTCACAGAGCAGCTATTTGAGGGGAAGAGGAGGCAGAGACACTGACAAATCCAAAATGTGTGTCTGTGCATGGCAGGATTTTTTAAATAAGGCAGGGAACTCTTGTCACAGGGTAAATTTATAAGGGTTTGTGTAAATGTATTCCTCTGCTGTATTTGCTCCATATTGTGATTTTATTTAAACTCAAAGCTGTTACTCTATTAAGGTGGTTACATTTCCCTTAGGAAAATGCAATAGCAGAAGTGCTTCCACATCTGCCTTTCATAAGGTGAAAACACTAAAATATTGAAATACAAATGTGTGTTTATATTTTTTGCACAAAGGTTGTGCAGAGACAAAGAAACGCCCAGTATATTAAGCTGCATGTGGGTTTGGGTTAACTAGACTTCAGTGAATTGTACATTAGTCCTTCCCTGAACAAAGGGTTTGTTAAACCCCAATAATAGAGCGTATATGGAAAGAGTAGTGATGCACAAAAACAACAACACATATCTTTGCGTTTAACCTTGTTTTACAAATGAGTCTCACAGAAGTAAAAACAAGTCATTTCTGTGGTGATAGTACACACAGCATATTTAGGAAATACCATAAATGTTCATAAATCATGTTCATAAGCAATTTAATTAGAAAAATCAAGAAATATCAAGATGACTAATAGCAATAACTGACTGATGTACCTGCTGCTGAGTCACAACAGGAAGAACCCTACTCAGACTATCCTTACTTCACTTGACAAATCCCCTATTACTACTACTTTTTCATCATTGTCACCACAAAGCTTGTTGGATTATAAATCTCAAGACAGAATCTTGATCGCTCCTCCTGCTGTCACATAGAAGAAATACAATTTCTATCTTGCTGGAAGGGAACTTCATCTGCCGTATATCTGAGAGTAAATCTTTTCTGGGTGTCTCATACACTGCTTTAGAGGTTGGACAGGGGGAGGAGGTGGGTTCGGGTAGAAAGGGTGGTAGGCGATTTGGTGATCCAGTGGACTGGAAAATGCTGCCCCCTGGCAGAAAGTTAGTGCATGCCTCTATTGGCGCTCGGGTTAATGTGGCCAGTGGCTCATTAGAGCTCTGATGTAAAGAACACTGCGTATCACTGAGTGCCTCGGTGCAAAGAGTTTCAGAAAGGAACCACTAAATCCAGTGAAGCAAAGTGAAGACACCCCTCTCCCTCATCTACAAAGACAAATCCATCAGTTTTGGATGTCACTGATGAGAAAATAGGATGCCAAACCTCTCACTGGACAGAAAGAGATGCTTTTAGAGTGAAAAAAACAACAAAATACAGAGTGTATCATCAAGTCACATGCAGAGCTTTCACAGCCTGCCACAACAGGAGCTGCTGGCAGTTTGGTCATCAATGAAAGGAGGCAGAGAGAGAGAGAGAGAGAGAGAAAGAGAGAGAGAGAGAGAAATAGAAAGAGGAAGGAAGGAAGAAAAGAAAGAAAAAAAGAGAGGCTGACAGCCTCAGCTCCCCTCCTCCCCTCAGCAATCAAGGAGGAGAGAGTGTAGGACTTATGTTTCAAGCTCAGCTGGACGTCAAGCCAATCATTGTATCACACAAGTATTTAAGTTCACACAATGTATGCTATGAATATGAAATATTACACTAGGCAACTACAGTATTATTATGTACCTTTTGTGCCTTGTGCCATACCAGTAACATGCGCATGCTTGTGCCATTTTTAAACATTTCCCATAACCAGGGTGGATGCTATAAAACCACTGAACTGACTGTAGTCCAGATGTGAGGATAATACATGAAATATAACTTATGGGTTTAATCAGTTGTCATATTCTGGTGCAGAAATAATCACCGTTAGCTCTAATAGTGACCCCATTTGCCCCCCACCTCCTTCCTCCAGACACGTATATCTGATTTCTATGTGTGCGTATGGGTGGCCAAAGAATAGAAAATAATACAGTCACTCTGAGGACAAAATAAGGTGGCAGGGAGGCAGAGAGGGAGGCGGAGGGGGAAATAGCCCCGCTCATCTCCTCTCATTTTCTGCCCGCTACTACCCAGCAGAGTTTCTATGGCAACCCCTCAAAAAGCGGTGTGCGGTGAATTGTGGATTTGAGATGCGCTGTCTGATTGCGCTGTGTGGAGGAGATGGCTGGCTCTTTCGTCAGCCTTCCTCTGTAAGAGGAAATTGGTGGAGAGCTCCAATGAAACAGCACTCCATATGCTTTCTTTGATGTGTGTGCCAGTCTTTGCTTGCAGCGTGTGTGTGTGTGTGTGTGTGTGTGTGTGTGTGTGGTTTAAATGTGACATACATCAGACTCCAACGTGAGCTGACTACAGCCCTGAAGTGACCCTCATGAGGAAATGTCACACAGCAGCTTTTTGACCTGACTGTTCAGACTTCAGGTCGCACTGGACCACATCAGATTCCTACCACATTTAGGACCACATATGGACGTGGCCCAGGTCTCATTTCAAAAATCAGATGTCGTGTCACTTGTGCAGATCAGACTGTCATAAAAAAAAAAAATCTAATATGGGCAAAAAAACCTGAAGTGTCACAATTTGATTCAGTCATTCCTCAATTCTTCTTTATTCAATAAAACATTTCAAACTAAAACGCTAATTGATATTCACTGGGACCTATTGGAAAAATATATCGTAAAACCATGTACTGACCTCGTTAACTTCGTTTTTTTTTTTAATGTCTGTTCCGTTTTTAGGAAGTGATTGCCCATCCCTCGTCTCTACCTGGTCATTAAATCCCAAAGTCTTTTAAAAAATGACATGTTGGGAGCAGAGCAATGATTGTGTGCACACTGTGGTGTGGATTCATGATCATTAGACACAGACACATCTGCAGGTAATGGTACAAAGCTACTGTTGCTAATTAGTCTAGATGAACATCGCTAATGAACGTTAGCTTTTCTGACAGTGGTTGTTCCGGTCGCCACCTCATAATGTAATCCTAGAAATCAGGTAAAGAGACCAGGATTCATCTGAACAAAGATACTGACAAAAAATGATTAACTGGACTAAATGAAAAAACATATGAATCACAGGTCTGGACATTATATACCTGCATCTTTGTGATTATGTGTACAGTGCTGGGTAATGGGGTATTAGTGCCTCACGGTGTTCTTGGTAAGCGCAGAAGTTTAAGTGTTGTGGAATAATGAGGAGTAAAAAAAGTGTTTTGTTGTATGTCTGCAGCCTTGGAGAGCAGCCTCTGTGCTGCAGTGAGAGAGAGAGAGGCGTTGTTATTCAAAATGCTGGAAGGCTGCAGGTGTTATGAAACAAGTGATTTTCTTTCCCCTAAAGAAAATCTCTTTGGGCCTGAAGTTTTGCTGCAGTGTGAGTTGCTGAGCCGGTCTCGTTTGTCGGTGCTGGAGTTCAGTTCTCTGCGTCACTAACGTGTGTCTGTTGGTGACAGGGAGCAAAGTTTTCACAAAATCCTCCCTCGTCTCTCAAAAGTTCATCTGAGCTTTTGAAACTCACTCAAATTGCTCTTTTCGGTTGCTCAACTCTAGTATGTGTGTGCTCCACCGTCAATTCTGCCTTTTTTGTTCTGTCAACGCTGTTACAAAAATCAATTTTTAGCATTTGTGAATCAATTCACAATCTTGGAAGATGTGAATCACGGTTCTTTTATGGGTGGGGGTGGAAATCGATTCATACGAGTCGAAGTGAGCAAGACTCCGACTCCGAACTTTAAATTTCACCCCAGAGATTCTCTGGATAAAATCTGCCACTCTGTCGGAGGAATATAAAGTAAAAGTGTGATGCGCTTGGGGAACCTACCACAGGATTAAAGAAAGGTTACAAACTCAACTTTTTACCTATGATTCAGTTTTAATTGAGATCACACCCTCACATTACACCTAATCTGCACTGAACACTGTGTGACACACATCTGTACACATTAAGAGAAACGCTCTGCTATTAAAGTTCAGAAAGGCCAGTCTTCATTTTAAGATGTAATGAGTATAAAATAAATTAGGTCGTATACAAAACGTGTTCATTGTGTGAACTTATACACTGCGCTGTTTATTTTCTCCAATGATTAAATGATTTAGTTTTCTACTAGTTTGGGGAGTTTCAGGCACTTTCAGTTTAGTTTGGATACATTTCAGCACAAGTGCTGGAAAATGTGTGAACCCCAGCATTTGGATTGCTAAGAGAGTCTGTATTGCCTTTGTTGTCAGATCAAATGTTAGTCAGTGAAGCTTTGTACGAGAGAACAAGGCTTTTTTTCCCAGTTTTTACTTCCCATCCTGCCTGGTGCAAGCTCGCAGGACGGCGCAGGGCATTATTTGAAGTCTTGTGCGAACATTAAAGGCTGCTCATAAAAGTTCCCCACAGTGAAAACGACCTAAATAAACACACTCCTAAAATAATACCGTCCCTGTGTTCGTCTAACCTTCCTCAAAATGGAGGATGTGGAACCGAGAGGCCGGATGAGGCATTAGGGAGAGAATACCTGAGGATGGGCTGGAGTGGCAGAGCGAAGCCATTTGCTGGATGTTTTCGTCCAGAGTGCATTAGAGCAGCATGAGTGCTCGCATTTTTAGCAAGGCTGCAGTCTGACCTCCGACTCTGGTAATGTTACAGTGTTCCTCTACACACTGACCCCAGTGGGAGTAGAATCAATATGTGCCGTGAACCTAAATATCAGGAAGGAATGTACAGAATCTGTGTGGGAATAATTCAAACATTTCATCCTGCATTCTTCTCCCGGTTTTATCCTAATTTGGTCAGAGTCCTGCCGCTTTCGCTTGTTTTGCATCTGTTTTGCATCAACTGTTAGCTGAAAACTGCAGCAGCACACTGAACGTTAGTAGTGTGTTCTATATCAGGTTGATCCTGTGGCTCAGATGTTAAGACCATGAACCACAGAGTTCACAGGTCAGTCTGATCAGGTACATTTGTAGCATCTCTCTCCTTCCACTGCTTCTCTTTGCATTTGATACAGTATCTCAGGAATCTGGCTTGTTGTTAACGGACCAATCACTGTAGGTTAAGGAAGCATTCAGGCACACTACAGCGTGTAGGTCATCCCTGTTGCGAGATGTTCAGGGACAGTACAGAAGTGATGTATAAACCAAACCGTGAATTTGAAGAATCATTACACCCCTAATTTCAGACTATAAGATAAAATCAAATATTATTATTGCTGTGAATTACAATGTAATTTCTTTTTCAAACAAGCAGTTTGATTCTTTAACTTGTTAGTAAAATGACACAGGGAAGCAGTGTTGGTGCCTGGTGCAGTCGTCCTCCATTATAAATCACCAGTCTTTAAAACCAACCAAGGTTATTTGTACAACAAACGCTGAATTTGTAACACGTCACTAATCCTCATCTCACTTCTGTGGCCTAATTGTTGCGAACATTTGTCTCTGACTGGAGTTAAATGTAGTTAATTTGCTGTTTGGTAAAATAAAACAGGCTTTTGTTCCCACTGAAGATCTGAGGATGCACTGTGTCGTTTTTATTTACTGTCTCATAATGTGGGCGTTGTGAAGCCCTTTGAGGTTGTAACTGTGATTAAGGGCCATGCAAATAAACTTGACTCATAGGGAGTAAATGCTCAGTGTCTATACCCTTCAGTGCATTGTTTTATATCTCTGAAAATCATGTGTGTATGGAACAAATCTTATCCTCCTGCTTGTGAGTTCTCACTCTCTACCTTTTTTTTTATCAGCATTGTGTTTTTGTCACATGCTGAGCTCACCATCTGCCACTACTGCGGCACCATCAACGTCCTTAAAAAGTCATTGCTGTATTCTTAATTATCTTCGTTTAATCTCCTTCTCTCTTCAGGGAGACAAAAGGTTATTAGAAAATGAGCCCACATGGGGAATTTATTAAAACTGCAGCAGAACACAGTAGAGTAGAGCATACAGCCATGGATAGTACTGTGGGTCCTGTTGTCCTTGTGCCATATGTTTCAATATCAACTGTTTTTTTTTTTTTTTTAGGATCTTGGGTGAAATGATGCTGAATTAACTGCACTTTGCACCTCATCTGTGTCTGGAACATGTTAGATTTTAGGTTAGGTTACCAGTTCAATAAAAGGAAACCGACTCTACTAAATTAAGAACAAAAACAGGAAGCTAAGTTCAGTTGTATACTTTCGATTGGGTCGTCTCAGTGTTCCTGGTTCAGATTGACAGGGATCTTTGTTTTGCACATCTTTGTCCAGTTTTCACATGTTATTCACGTCTGTGCTGTAAGCTGTCTGATTCATGCCGCACCTGGTTTGGGTTTGATGCTTTCAAAGGATGCTGTCATTATGTGGTGGCAGTTAAACAGTTTTACCCGTGTATCCAAAAGATGCACGAATGAATGTCACTCTTCTCCAACGTTCAGTGACAAAAGGCTGAGGAAAGTCTGCTTCTCCAGGTGGCACATATGTCAACGTGCACGGGTATTGTTTGTGCTTCTGTTCTACTCAGGGGACTGGAAGTATAACATGTGAAAGAGGAAAACTGTGAAGGGAAAAACTCTACTCACGTTTTCTCCTTCTGTGCTGTTCAGCTCTCATTATGCTACTAACTTAAGACTAAAACGATTTTTCATTTCACAATTGAACATTTAAACATGATAACTAGGGACGTCCCACGTCCGATACCACCCTCGAGTACTTGTCAGGAATAAAGTGGTATCAGGACATCCCTAATGACAACACATGCAAATCATTAAATTATTATTCTGGTCAAAGTTAAGGCTGTGTATTTTGTAAATATTTTGCGAAATATTTTCATGCTGTTGCTGACCCTGAAATTATCTTTGTTTTTACTGAATCACCTTTGAGCCAAGCAAAAAGACAAAACAAAAAAAACTAAAATCATGGATTTAGAGAATTATTAGACTTCAAGGAAGCTCTTCCTCTGCAGAAACCAAATTCTTCATGATCTGCCATCTGGACCTGGTAGCTTAGGTTTATAGCAACCCACTCTCCTAAGAATTATGTTCCTATACAGCTAAACTGCAGTCACCAATGTGTTCTTGTGGGGAACGTAATTGAATTTCTATAATTAATATATATTAACTATTAAAGCCATCTTGCAATACCAGCTCAGACCAGAGCAGCCTGAATGATTCCACTGCTACTTTTAAATCATTTTATTTTAGACAGAGTCACAGAAAGTTTACGAACAATATCTAAGCACTGTATGAAAACATTCATCTCAGCTAACGCAAATGCGATGCAAAGACGTCGTCCCAGCAGTTTCAAGGTGATTACCATTAATGTCTTATCAGCTGAGCTAATTAACTACTGGTTTGATCATGTGCACGTGAACAGCAACTAACTCGATCACTTGCAGTGCAGGAGACATCAACTAGGCTGGGCTGTGTAGTGGTCACCACCTCTGAGCTTTGTATAACTCTGAACACTGACAGTATTTATGTTCAATACGTGGACTGTGAAGAGTTAAGAGTTCAGTTAAGAGTAGAACTGACGTGATCTTAATTACAAGATGATTAGTTAAAACATTTCAAAATGCACATGCGTTGTTTTACATTTTGTGACTTTCTTTAGCATTAAAGTTTTATCTCGTGAGATAAGTTTATAGTCACACCCCTGTTTGTTTAGTTTTTCCTTCTTGTTGCTCTTGGTGACAGCGCAGCTTTTTGTCTTAAACTGGGAAACTACAGCAGCATTTCAGTGCTTATTTACTAAACCGTGGCTGAAACAACAAGTTCTTCTGTTCTTCGCTTTGTAAAACTGGAATGGCCTAAAGTTACCACAGCACCATAACAGATGATGATGATCATTTCACAGTTACAGTGTTTTATCTGATTGTTGCTTGGTATCATTACCTGAGAGCAGTCGTTGTGTTTTTATCTGATATTATTCAGATAAGAACTCAAGGATACTCTATAGCAAACATTCCTTGTAAATATGGATGTTGTGATACCATTTTTCACCTAAGTAAGTACATGTATTCACATTTGTAGTACTGAGTCAGAGCTTCTGTTACTTGGACAGCCCACAGGTTGTCATGGACATTTTCCCTTGCTTCTCTGGTGTTTGATTCAGTGGTGGTTGTTGTTGCTGCTGGTATTCGCAAGCAACAGTGGCAGTAAAACTGTATCACGTTATGGTTTAAGTTAACAGTTAATCCAATGTAACGCATGTGCCGAGTGGAGGGTGATTCGAGCGGATCATGGATCAATCGAGGGTAATTTTATACCACATAACAGGCTCCACAAGATTTTCTTATTTATGTAGCACCACATCACAACTAAAGTCATCATCATACGGTTTGAGAATATACCAATACCACTATATAGAATTATAGATAGGGTGATAGGCCAGGTTGTTAGGACTAGTAACCGAACACATATAACCACAGGAGCGGTTAAAGTGTCATGTGCAACGAAATTGGGGTGCTATGACCAAAACAGTGCGCAAAAACAAAAATATTACACTCATATCATTAGATGTGTTGTATTAAAGTCTGCCACTTAAACACTGAATCTACGACCTGTTACCAGAAGTAGTTATAACCACATCACCACCTTCTTCCCTCACAGCACAATGAATTAAGTGATATTTTCTAATTGGGGACGTGTGAACCAGATTAGAGCAGAGATGCAGAAAACGTAGAGTGAAAAGTGCTGCTGATGTGACAAACAGAGCTCCATCTTTCTCCTCTTATCAGTGTTTCTTAGTTTGAGAAAAAAAGCTCGTTAGCATTCATGTTTTGCATTCCTGGCCTGTCACGCGCAGCACCATCCTCCATTATTGAGCAGTTGTAAATGCTTTGAAGTTCCTCTGTTTGGGGAGTTTTTGTTCCAGAGCAGAGTAGGAGTGGGAACGTGGGGCTTCAGGAGGCAGAGATATCTGCAGCTGGCTCAGTAATTGTTTTGTTGTATTGATCAACATTCTTTCTTCTGACATTTCTCTGCAAACTCTGTTTATATTCCTGGTTGGTGAAAAGGATTCTGCAAGCAGATGAGACCTGCAGTGAATAAAACAGATTCGTAGCAGCGAACATCATCAGTCTGCTCTGCTCCGTCACTGAAACCCAGTTCAAGGGTGATGGAGAATCTAATTGATGCTCGGCTTGACCTCCTGATTCCACCAGGAAGTCATAGAGCAGCACTGCCGTCCTCCTCCACCTCCACCGTGTTACACCACTCTCATCTCCTCTCATTAGCATTTGACCGCGTGGGCAAAGCTGCGGCTTCATCTAATGCATTTAATAGTGAGAATATATTCAGAGTAATTAAATTAATGCTCAGATAACATTCACAGCAGCATCACAGGCAAAGTGGGTTGTACAAATAGAAAGCGCGTCGTTCCAGGACGGTTTAGTTGAAATCACAAGAAGAAGGGAGGTTTTAAACATGAAGTGTTCGAACTGGTAAACCATACAGCAGATAAACATGATGATTAGACTGTGATATGACACATGGCTTCAGGGACACGTGAAGCAGAAGTGATGGGGAGGTTTATTCATCAGGAATGACTCCGCAGACGCCTGCACGAGATGAGTCAAGTCAAAGTTCGTGCTGCAGAAGATGAAAAGAAAAACCACACCAAAGCATAAATGGATGTGGACTGTTTTCAACAGCAGTGAGCCGCAATTACAGAGATTGTTTGTTGGGTGAAGTGAATAAACTAACCAATCTAAAAACAATGTGAGTGCAGATATGAGGTTGGTTCTTAAGCTTAGAAAATCATGATTCTCCACATATCAAACAATCAAGACTGATTTATTGCTAGAAGCAAGTTTGTCCCACATTTGTCTTACAATAACATTTTACTTTTACTTTAAAATGATCTAAAATTGCTTTATGTTCCCACAGGAATGACTAAACCTTTATATTAATTGTATGAAAGCAAACCTTCATATTTTAAAAGCTGAAACCAAATTATTTTAGTAAACTGGATAATTTGTAAAAGACTTAATTTGGATAAAGGATAAATGAAAGTAGGGATGTTTAATTATTTTGGCCAGGTCTTAGGGACAGATTAAAATCTGTCATTTCAATTCAATTCTATTTCTTTTTATTTATATAGCACCAAATCCTGACAAAAGTCATCTCAAGGCACTTTACAGTGTAAGGTTTAAGACCCTACAATACAATTGAATAATAAGGAAAAACCCAACAAATCCCTCTTGAGCAAGCACTAAATTCTATCCTAGATTTTACAGGGAGCCAATGGAGGGAAGCTAATGTAGGAGAAATATGATCTCTCTTACTAATTCCAGTCAGAACTCTGGCTGCAGCATTTTGGATCAGCTGGAGGCTTTTTAGGGAGCTACTGGGACATCCTATTAGAAGGGAATTACAGTAGTCCAATCTAGAAGTAACAAAAGCATGGACTAATTTTTCAGCATCACTTTGAGACAAGATGCTTCTAATTTTAGAGATATTCCTCAGGTGGAAGAAGGCAGTTCTAGAGATTTCTTTTATATATGAGTTAAAGGAGATATCCTGATCAAAGATGACTCCAAGATTCCTCACAGTAGTGCTAGAAGCCAGAGTTATGTCATCTATAGTAACTATATGATTAGACATCATATCC
>OMLM01006339.1:17319-33304 GCA_900302695.1 Helostoma temminkii | reverse complement strand
TGTGTGTGTGTGTGTGTGTGTGTGTGTGTGTGTGTGTGTGTGTGTGTGTGTGTGTGTGTGTGTGTGTGTGTGTGTGTGTGTGTGTGTGTGTGTGTGTGTGTGAGAGAGAGAGAGAGAGAGCACCCACCATCCCCCAGTTGTACATGTCACAGTGTCTGTGAGGTTGGAATGAGTACCCCATGATGAGGTCCAGGGTTCAGGGTTATCCTTCTCCTCTCTGGAGACCTGGACCCCCATAACCCCAAACACACACAATGACTAATTTGTCTGACTTGAATGTGGGGCATGGTGATCTGCTGTGTTTGTGTTCATCTCACATTTGGCTCTAATCATCATTAGGCGAGACAGTTTGAACACATTAATTCAAGCAGCTTATTTTAATTATATTTCATATGTAATACAGGCAAAGACACTGACAGCTGGATGCACATTTACATACATTTCTTACCTAGTGTAGTAATAAATTATATAATAGGAAATGTCAAATTCTATTTTTCTTTCTTTTCTTACTTTCTTTTCTCTCTTTTCTTTCTTAAGTGAAGACACATTAGTGCATAACCTCTGAGTTGTTAATGAGCATGATTTAAACGTTGGACTATGTTTGTTTGAGTCTTGGGCTTCTGCTGTTGACAGTCGGATGTATTTTGTGCGTTGTCCATTGTCAGACCTGCAGTGGGTAATTATTTCTCACACTCGGTTTTAAGGTTTATACTCCTTACTGACTGTAAAAGACTAAAAGCACACAAACCTTTGGTGTGGTTTCTCCAGTCTCATAGTTTGTCCCAGGCTTTAGTTTGGTATTAGCTTAGCTTTTTGTTGTGTGGCCTTTATGCAGCTTGTTGTTAGCTTATGTTAGCCTCGCCTACCTGTTAAAGGAAAAACCCTTTCTCCTTTTCCTTCTATCATCTTTTCACTCTCTGCTCTTTATACTAATCTGTTCTTCTAGCTGATTGTCTTATTCCACTGCCGGCCACGTCTCCTCTATTGTCCTACTCCTCTCCGCTATTCTATCAATAAGCTCTGCTCAAACCTCAGGGTGTGGCAGTGAACACTCAGTCCCTGGTTTCTGTTTCTGATTCAGCAGTGTGTGTCTCCAGATGAGCAGTTTACTCTTCAACGAAACGGCACAGAAAGACGCCGTAGAGTTTATTTGTTTGCATCTGAATTTCCTCGTTCCACTTTCTCACAGTTGTGGCAGGCGTCCAAATGTCTGATGAGTTGACACAAATGTAATTTTTTTTTACCTTAATACAAACCCAGATGCACTTTTGTCACTGTATCATTTGGAGGATACGTACAGAGAGTTTTCTATTGATGCTCTGTTGATGTAAACAGCTACAGGCCATTGGTTGCTGTTTTTAAGATTAAGGAAGCGTGAGTATTTATTTCTTTGTGAGCCCATGTGACAGATAAATATCCAACACCCTTTGTTGTTTGCAGAGATGCATCCTCACAGAAGTATAATGCAGCTTAGCTTAAAGTGGTTACGTTTGTATTTTTGAAGTAATTCATTGAGTTTGTCACTTTTACATCCAGCAACACTTTTGCAAATTGGTTCAGTTACTGTAGCCAGTTTCTGTGACAGAGAGCCGGGAGATGATTATCTGTGGAAAATAAATTATTGAACACAAGCACACACACAGAAATCGATCAGTCGTATGACAGAACGCAGGAAGACAGCTCTAACACATACTGTGATTCAGAGTGAGTGGATGACCAGTACTGCCAATACAGTATTACAATACTACGATGAATTGCACACATTAAAATATGCACTTTTCTGCCCCTCCACCGCTCAAAATATCTGTGATTCAAAAAATTCCGTAGCTGCTTGGCCTGTGTCTGTTTCTGTCAATGTTGTGATGTCTCAGAAGAAACAGGTTCACAGAGTAAGCAAATGACAAATGAAGACACAACAACAGTCTAGACAAACTACGAAAATGTAGCAGGCAGAGATGAAAAGATGAGATATTTTAGCATTTATACTGCTGTCTTTCATGAATAAGTATCACTGTGTTAATGTCACCTAACAATTTAGCTTCTGCTCTCAAGCTGAACCCAGTGAAATATAAATTAGACAAAATGTGAGTGAGGGACTCTCAAGTGAACAGAAGAAGAATCTGACTTTGAGACAGATAAACAGGTAAAAACGCAGAGTCGGGTCCAGGTTCTGGTAAGTCAGGTTAGACAGGTTTAAACCTGAGCAGGGAGACAGGTCCAATAAACAGAGCAGGGTTCAGGTCCAAACTGATTAACTAGTTAAGCTCAAATCTAAAACTACTGGACAGGTTAAAGCACGGGTCCGAAAACAGTCAGAGCAGAGATCAGGGTCCAAGCGACAAAGCAGGGTCAGACAGACAGTCCAAAACATCCAGTTAGCAAATTAATAGCCCCTCTCTTAACACAGGAAGAGGCCTTAGACACCTGTCTTCTGTTTGTCATGCTGCCCTTTCATCCATCCCCAGAAAAATCAGGCCTAATTCACACATCCATCAGGTTGACCACACCTAACGACCCAATTTAGGGGTAGGAGGGGTTGACTGAGGTGTGACTTTCACACACCCCCTTCCATTGTTTCACCTAACGAGCCTATTCATGTCAGGGTGAAGTGAAACCAACCTGGAGGATAAATTTGTGGTCTGTAACCAACTACCCTCAGACCGAAGTAGCTACTTGGATGAGTAGTGAAACATTTTCCTAGTAAAAAAGTAACCAGTAACCTGGTTACTTTTTTACATGAAAATCCAGTCACTGTGTGAGGAAAAATACTTTATACTCTGCAACATTATATAAATATTATATAATATGTAACTGATGAAAATATTTGTAGTTTTTGTTGACTTAAACTAACAAAAATTAAACTAACACAAGCAAATATACATTTAATCCAAAATACTAAAAGTAAAATTCAATAAAAATAAGGTACCAACATTAACACTAAAATCAGAAATGTACTTTTGTAGACTTTGAAACAGAATTGTATGAATATTATTAAAGATCTAGAGATAAATGATCACATAGACAATCCATTGTTTTATCTTTGTTGCAGGGATAAACCTTTGTAATTAAAGGCTCACTAAATACCAGGTAAAGATAAATATAAATATAATTCAGTGAGTAATTAGCTAAATGAAGTCACCAATATGCATTTAAATCTCATTTCAATTTTGAAATTAGTGACATAATGCTTTAGGTAGTCTGTAATTTGTAATCAGTAATTTGCGGTGATGGATGGATTGTTGGATTGTGACCTGTGTTGATCTTTGTTTATTGTGACACATTTAGCACGATTGCCTGTAAAAACTACTATAACCATTCATCATGTCAGAGTTGTCGAGGTTTAAACAACTCCTTCTGTGTGACGGAAGCAAATCTGAGACGACACAGTCACATACAGGGATTCTGTACAACCTGTTTGGTCCGTCACTGTCAAGTTGGTATTTTTTTTCTAGGAGACACCAGAAAGGATTTACTGTGACCTTCAGTCAGCTGTTGCTTTTGTGTGATCTGTACAGCTGCTATCTTTTTTATCTTTCATCTGTTTTGTCTTATTTCCTCTTTAAACACCATGAGACATTCAACGTGTGGCGATGATTGGTAGTAATGTTTTTTTTGGGTTGTGTTCAAAGACACTCTGAAGACTGGCTTTCCCAGTGTTTTTGAGATAAAGAATAACCACAGTTCACTAGTTCTCTCTGTGTTTTGAAAACAGAAAACATAATGTAGATATAGGTCATGTTGTGTCTGCATTTACACAATTAGATTAAACCTTTGAACACGCTGGTATGTTTAGTTGCAAGTTGTTGCGGTAGGTTCAGGTTGTTTTGTTGTAGCTTCTTGGCTAATTTTCACGAAGATAACCTGACTAAATACAAAATGCTGTTTTAAAACAGTGATTTAATTTAAAAGCTGTCAAAACCTGCTGGGCCTTGAGTGAAAAATGAATTCTTGCTAAATCATCAATTAACTGTGATTAACCACATTTTTTGGAAAGCTGAGTTCTAATTCACTTGCCACACCCAGGTCAGACTTGTTGAATCAAGAAATCACTTTAATAGATGCTGTCTCACAAAGTGAAGCAGCTAAAAGATCACAAAAAACAAAACATCACACTGCGATCTAAAGAAATTCCAGAACAGATGAGAAACTAAATATTTGACATGTATCAGTCTGTGAAGGATCTGGTGAACCACAGTGAGAGACATTGTCCACAAATGGAGAAAACTACCAAAATTACTCCAAGAGCACAGCAACAACTGATCCAGGAGGTGATAAAACATTTATTTTCACCTATAGTCCAGTCAACATTAGAAAAGAACATTTTTTTAATTGAATCTTTGTGTAATATTAAAATTTGTTTGATTAACTAAATGATTTAAATGTGAGAAATTAAAAATCAGAAAGTTGGAACTGTAAATATATTTCTGAACACAGACATTGAATGCTGCTTTAGATTTGCATGGACATTCGCATTGTGTTAAATGCTGCATGGGGCTACAGTGCTGCTGCTTTTATATACTGGAGAGAAAAATATGATCTTGGACGTTCAGTTAGAAAAATTTGTCACACTTTTGGAGATAAGATTTGGTTGCAATTATTTAATCAAATGCCAAACAGATCTATGCTCATGTTGCAGCATAAATGCACATTGCATGTCCTCGCTAAATGAAATAATGTTTAACCAGAACCAACCATTTTGCTGCATGACTTTATTGTTTTATTTGGATCCCCATTAGCTGGAACTGAGGTCAGCAGAGCCCATAAAAAACAGTGCGGACAATGTGAATTCACAATCACAAATCTATTCAGTCAAGTAGAAGCAAAGACCATTGATGTATAAAGGTCACATTACGAAACGGCCTTTGCTTTGAATTAGTCACGTTGCAGCAAGCGCATTCAGTGTCCCTGCGTCGTTGATGAGGTTGGGAGCAAACCAATCAAATGTGAGAAGTGAGAAGGCAGTTACCTTCTCCCATCCCTTCAGTAACTGCAGACTTAGTGAAAGATTTGACACATTTCCTGCACTAAGTAATCTGTTTAATCTGAGAATACCCTTTGGTTTGACCTCTCGCTTCTCCCTCACTACGTCTGCAGTAATACCTTTAATCAGCTCAGCCAACTCTTGTTCAGTTTCTAAAGGAAACAGAGTGAAACAGTTGTCAGCTGTGCCAGAGAGACCTGGAACGTTTGTCATCACCGAACCCGTTTCAGCTCTGATTCGAACAGATCGCTTTGTGTGTGTGATAACGTCAGCCCTCTGTAAGGAAATACTGTAATATTACCCATAATTACTGTGGAGAAAAAACATGTCCTCTGCGCACTAATGGTTCGGTCCAGTCCCTGTGGGAATCCGGACTGGAAAGTGCAGTGCGGTAATGCAATGTTCTGGCAAACCACTGCAGTGGAATGGATGTAATGTTGGTAATGATTCCTAGGTGTGTTCATAAAGTGTGTGTAGCCTATAGTGTAATCTCATATATAATAGACTAGCGTGATGCTAAATTAATTAGGTAAATCATTAATGAAGGTACAATGTTAAGTTAAAAGTATGAGGACATGCTTTAAAATTCTGCTGTGTAAACGTTGATCACATCCAGTGTGATTCAAACAGGATGCCTCATTTCTTTTCCCAGCACCTAGTGCACAGTGCATGCAGACAAACAGCTGTGACCCAGGTGATATTGTTGACATTCTTGCCTGTGTACCTGAAGGATTTAGAGCTGCTAGGCAACAGATGAGGGTTAAATCATCCCTAGATGTGAACCAGAAGCTACAAGATTAGAAAGAAGTTGTAAAATTCTGCCTAATACCACGTTTGTTGCCATGTTTCCACCAGAAGCATATCATCTTTGTTTCTGTGTGCTTTTAGGCTTGAAGCCAACTTTTTTTTCAGTTTTACACATGTGAAATGCACCAAAAAAGGAACAAAGCCAAAGTTTTTCCATAGAAAATAGAGAAATACATCAAGTAAACAGCTCAAAATGAAATCGTAAAGGCTCACTTCAGCTGCATCCATGTTTACTACCGTATATACAGCATGCTGTGTGTGACATCACATTATTGTTCTGCTGTGCATGATGGTCACTTCAGGGCCGTGGCCAGTTCACATTTAAAAGATTGTGTAAACAGACACATAAAAAATTGGATCACAGCAAGAAAATCTAATTGAGCATTAAGACATGCAGTCTGAACGTAGCCGTAGACACAGAGACGTCCATCATGTTGTCTCTCAATACAAATACAGAGGAAAAACATTTTTACTTTTAAGTGGTACATCTATACATCTATACAACATTGTGCGTGTTCATTTTAAGCTACTTTTCATCATTACACATAATTTTTTGTCAGAATTTTGAATGTTATTTAGTGTGTTCTTTAAGTTCCTTTACATTTTTCAAACAAAGTGCAGCTCATGCATGAACACGCACTATGATGCTGAACTCTCACGTGAGACATGTTGCTTACGAGTCGCTTCTGGTGTAGACTGTGCAATAGTCACAAATTACCATGAGCTACTGTGTTTATTTTACACTTTATGTACATTTACTTTTATCTAAAAAGCTCAGTGTTACCTCCTCAGTGGAGATCAGTGGAATTTCTTCTATTCACAGTCTTTTCACAACAAATTAGATTGTCAGCAACGTTTGATACTTTCAGCTTTAGTTCTCCAACCCAAACTGCTGCAGGGCTCTGATCTCAGTTTACAGTAACACTCAGTTTTCTGCCTACTTCTGTTTTTCAGTTAATTAAATATTTCCATCTGCATGAGCGATGCAGCCACTGATCTGGCGACTGAGTTTTATTTTCTTAAGTTTGTTGCTCTGAAACGTTTTGGTAAGAAACATAACAGGGGATCCTCTAACACATCTTCCTTCCTTGTGATGTATTATTCATGCTGGGGATGGGCTGGAGGACCCCAGGGACACATACACACATACACACAGATACACAAACCCTGTTATTCCTCTGTGACTGCCGTCTGCCTCATAGCTGTATTTCCTTTCTCTGCATCGACCTCCACTGTTTATTTTAAGTCCCAGCATCACAGCAGCACAGCCTCTTTTAGTTTTACAGTAACACACAGCGTTTGTTTGTTGTAAATTATTTAAAACACTAAGTTCAACGCGAATCCTCTGTCTGCGTGTGCACTGTGTGCTGTGGGTGTGGCAAGCAGATTGAAGCTGGTTGTGAAGGAGAGGTTAGTAGCATCACTAGAGCAGGGTGGGGTGCAGTGTCATGGAAGACATGCATCTTATATTTTTTTCAGAAATTGTTTGTTTGTTATTACAGAAAAGCTTGTTTTTTGTTTACAAAATACATATTGTATGATAAGAGTGCAACCATTTATAGTCAGATGAGTCAGGAAATAATTTACATGATGATCTTCTTTACAGTACATACAGTATGAAGAATGATCATAACAATACAATTCATCTGCTCAAACAGCCAACACACACACAAACTGCATGTGGCAACACTAAGTAAAACTGTGTTGCAGTTCAACCCAGTAGGTGCACAGTAAACCAGTTTACCTTAGTTGGTATGAGGAACTTTAAAGCCAGTTTCTGTTGTGCAGAGTAGATTACACTACCTTATAGAAAAAGACACTTTTCATGTGATGACCTCTGACCTTAATATCTCAATCATCCCATGTAGACAGTACAGCGGATTGTATGTTTTCTGTTTCAGTCAGCAAGATTTTCAGTTTTGAGTAAGTTTTACAGGACAATCTGACCAAATACTTAAGTATATATAGTCATGGACTATAGCATTGTAATGGCTCTGAAACCAAGACCAAAACCTGCACCTCTGTCCAACTCACATCCCGCCTCTCTCACAGTTGAGTCTCCTGCATATTAATACCCTGCAGTGCCAAACTGGATCCCAAATATCAGATATTTCTTGCTGTAAGAGGATGTTTCATTTGCTTTATGTTGAGATAATAATCTAGTGTCTGGTGTGCTGTGTTTAGGGACTGGACAAAAGTGTAGGTCATCCATGTTGCGAGGAATTCAGGGTGTTTGTATCTGTTGGTTTTGGCTGGTGACAGAACCAGAAGGCAGCACACAGACTTCTAAAAGCAGGAGATAGGATGGACTGTACTTTGTTTGTGTTACGGAGGTCAGACAGGCTTTTTAATGCAGTTCCAGTGATTTTACTTCTAAATTTAACCATCCCATTTAATGAACCTTTCTGTTTGACACAAAGAGAGCCAAACCAACAGAACAGTGACAGCTCAGTAGAACAATGTCATCAAAGTTCTCTCTTAACTTAAAACCTGGCCAGCCTTCGTAGACCAAAGGCTGTTTGTATTTTGCTCAGATGACTGTTGTCCATTATGGTGCCAAAGTTTTTAGATGACTGTTTCTACAGTCTGGTTGTTTATTACAGTGCTGACAGAACCTGCAGCATTACACCTTGTTATATCTCTGGTTAGAACATATATTTAAATTGGGAATATTGAGGTTTGTTCTTGTTTTTGCCAGGTGCTCACGTTTAGTCTTTTTGAGGATTAGAACAAGTGTTACATTAAACACAAAAGTCTACAGTTAATCGAAAGCAGCCTGTGTCCTGGAGAAAGGCTTTGTTTCTGGTGATGACATATAAGATGGTATCATCAGCATAAAACTGTATTTTACAGCAGAGAGTGTGAAAATAAATGTTATTAATATGCTCTTCAAGAAAACACACACATTTATTCTTCAATTGTGGAAGTGGAAGCAACCCCGATCACTGCTTCAGCCTCACTCTCTGATTTCAGCTGATAAAACAGCTGCTGTGTTACATCGAAATCCTCCACGGCGCGGCTTTAATCTGAGCTTTCATCTCACAGAAGACAGATGAATCAGATCCCATGTGAAGAGTCAGACTGCTGATTCACAGACTGCCTCAGAGCTTTGAATCGCATCATCTGTGGAGAGTAGATCTAACGTTTGCATGTTCAGATGCCGAGAGATGTTTAAAAACACTCAGCGGAGCCTTCGCAAATTACAGAACTATATGTTGTAATGTGATTAATGTAATATTTAATTTATATTTAGCTTCATACTAATACCAAAACAATTACTGTACTTAAAGTTTTCCTTCAATTCAATTTGATTTTATTTATATAGTGTAAAATCACAACAGAGTCATCTCAAGGCACTTCACATACTAAGGTCAGACCATAAAGAAATCCCCCATGAGTAATCGCTGGGCAAGAGTGGAGAGGAAAAACTCCTTTTAAAGAAGGGAAGAAACCTCCAGCAGAACCAGGCTCAGGGTGGGGGCCATCTGCCTCGGCTGGTTGGGATGGGCCAAAAAATGTAAATATAAAAGAATAGGAGACAACATAAAATAACAGCAGAACCATAACACAAAAACATAACAATGAGAGTGCAGCGGCTTCTTGGTGCGACCAGCTACGACCTGGGGCCACATAACCTCCTCCCATGGTGGGAGAGAGAGAGAGAGAGAGAGAGAGAGAGAGAGAGACAGCCTGTATGCTTGGAGGAGAAAACATGGAACAGAAAAATGATCAGAGTACATAACTTGAACAACTCTGCAGGACTACATAAGCTACATACTTCACTGTATAAACTGAAGTCAAAGTTTTAATGTGCGAAAACATCTCCAGACATAAGCAGCCATACAGAACTTTACCTGAATAACATTTGATAAATGGTTAAAGTTTAGATTTTGCATTTAGATCTACAATGATCATATTGCAGGTTAAGTTAATATCCTTTGTACATTCAGTGCTAGCAAAGTCTGGTCGTTTTGAAAAAACTTAAAAAAGACTTAAAACTTGTTTTAAGTTGAAGTTACCTTTGATGGAGTCAACTGTGTTTAGTCTCTTAGTCCACAAGTGTGAAAACAGCTTGTTTTGTGCAAACAAGCAATTTGTCTAATTAGGTTATTAACACATGGCTCTATTGTATAAGTAGGATCCACGAGGAATTGTGCCTCTCCAGATGGTGCTAAGTTTAGCCTGGTATGTAAAGTCCCAATAGTTTATGGGAAATACATTGGGTTGAAAGGCCTATATTTTCCTATAATTTCCTAGAAACTAAATGATGTGTTACTGTGAATACTCTATGTGTTAGGGAGGGTCTATGTAATTTCCCCAGTGTAGGACTAATAAAGGTTTTCTTATCTTATCTTAATTTGGTTCTTGGAAATCAACCGGTACGCTCCCTGTTACTGGTAATTCATTTCAGTGCACAGCAGGTGAGCTTTACATGCAAATGTAACATTTGTCCAGGAGAAAACAAACAATGGAAATTGTTTTCTGCTCTGCAGGAAAATCATTTTAAAGTTGAGGATGTGTAGATAACAGGCTCAGTGGAAGCTGAATGATCAGAGGCATTAAAAAATGTAATACGTATTTTATACGTGTTTTTATTATAAAAACTAGAATTACTGGAAAATGCAATCAAACAATGTATTTAGATGTTGTTGCTCTCTGACTGTGAAAAAATAAAATACATAGCAGGAGACTATGCTCACATCAAAATATTAACATAAAACTCGACAGGTAAACAAACATGGCACTGCAAACACATTTCAATTAGTGAATGTCTTCCCGGAGGGAGTAGTAGCCCTGAAAGAGTTTTGCTTGTAATATGATTCGCTCGAGAGTAAAATGCTCATGAACCCACTGAGCTGTTAAACGGATGAGACACAGTGAGGAGACACTGCTGGTTCAAATATCAGAGGTGAAGTAGCTGTAACGTCCTGCAACTGGCTGTATTTTCACGAGGTCAGTGATGTGGCGATAGCTGGGAAAGACAAACCTGAGCTCTGGTCAAAGCTGGTATTTTCAACAGTGACACAATAAACTGAGTCAGAGCTTCTGTTATTTAACAGAATAAGTTTGAGGGGGAGAGATCTGAGGGATCAGAAATATATTTATATATTTTTTGGCTTGTGAAACACAATATTTCAAAGGGGTCAGAAATATAAATATTGTGTTTCACAAGCCAAAACATTAGGTGGTACATGGTATCCTGTATTAACAAAGAAATGAAATGAACCTTACAGCATCATAATGACAGAACTAATAGTGTTTTCCTTCCAAAATCTGGTATTTGACAGTCATATTTACTGAAGTTACAATAAAGTTGTAGTTGCAATCCCACCTAGAAATATCAAACTAGCAGTGAAAACCAAACAGATTTGGAAACGTAACAATGACATTAGGAACCTATGGAGGTGTTAGAGAATTCATGTTGTGAGAAATGCTGCTAATGCCCAGTATTACAATACAGGATCAGTCAGTCATTGCTTGGAATATCACTACTACATCACTATTGTCTTTCACCGCCCTTTCTTAGTTAATGGAGTTGGTTGAGGTGTTCTAGGGTGACAAAGTTGTGGAACTTGAAGTGGTCATGGTAGTTCCTCCCTAACATATCACATGAGCTGCTTCCACTCTGCTCATGGTTACCTCTAGTTCAATTCATTCGATGCAAAAGTGGATGTGTACACTTGTGTGTGCACGTTATGGCTCTGTAATGATCTGCCACACACCCAGGACACACTGAATGAGGCCAGATGCAGTTGCTGGTTTTCCAAGACTTAGAGTTTTTCTTCTTGCAATACTGAGACTTTGTTGCTGTAGCTCATCAAAGTGACACCTTTCATTCCTCTGGATCTAATCTCCTCTTGCGTTCTTACACTGGTCATTTGACAAGCTCTCCATATCATAGACATCAGTGAAACATGCAAAATCCTCATTTAAATACAACATGTTTGCACCTTTGGGTGATCACTCAAATTTTCTTAGTAGATCACCTACAAAACTTCCTCTAACAAAACACACAATTTCCAAGCTTGTTTACAATTCAGTTCTCATTATGTGGTCTTAGGAAATCAGGCCCTTAATGTTTTTTTTGGACTGGACATCTTTATCTATCTTTTAAAGATAGCTATAGATAGAGGTGGTGTTGACAACCACTGTTTTGAGCATAGTTTGGCCCACAGGAAGTTTTCCACTAGCTGGCCAATCAGAGCAGAGTGTTCTGGGAGAAGGAGGGCCTTAAAGACACAGCAGCTCAAATGAGCTGTTTTAATCCCAAGGTCAGCTGTTCCACAAAGAGGGAATTTAAAATGTATTTGCATTTTTAAACCTGAAAATCATATAGTCTAAATATAAACTTTAATGAACATGATAACAGGAGAAATTCTTGAAAGACACCGAACTTCCTCTTCTTGATTTGGGATCAGTGAAAACAAGGTGACAGCTTTATTATTCCCTCCGTCCTCAGTTAAACTTTGCTAAACTAGGTTACCATCATTAATCAGGCAAGTAGATTTCACCACTGACTGTACTTTGTTCTGCTGCTCTACTGACATCATTCTTCTGCTTCACTGCTGCCCGGTTCCAGTGCTGATCAATACAGAACCCAGATCACCCCCTGCACTGCAACACACTGACTTCATCCGGTGTGTCTCTTATAGATCTGTATTCTGGAAGCATGGCTCACAGATTTTAACTGTAAACTGACAGAAAACGCTGCATCCAATATTTAATCATTTTGCTTTGTGCATGTGTGCGTGTTTGCATCAGGATGGAGAACACAGTTCAGTTACCAAAGTTGTAGTATTTTAGGCATTTAGAAGTACTTATATTTCTATTTATACACTGTATAGTTACATTTTATTAATGGTTTGGGATACTCTTAAAAAACTGATTTGATTTTAGGGGTCTCAGTGTCATTGTATGTATCAATTTGAAGCTGCTTTTTTGTACAAAAAAATAGTAAGATTTTTTTTTTGTGTCCTTTTCCCCATGTAACTGCTATGTTATGTTTCTCTGTTGGTATTAAAATCTTGCTCAAACCGGCAGTGCAGACTGGCTCAACTAGGATCTAGATGCATATTTTATTAAGAGAAAGGAGAATATGAATAAAACATTTTATTTGTCTGTTCGTCGAGTCTGGTGGATTTAAAGGCACAGCTGAGATCAATGGAGGACACGCGCACATATGGATGGTGTGTGTGCAGTGCCATGCTGTGACAGCCTGTACGTCTGAGAGAAAGAGCGAGACAGAAAGAAAAACAGTGGAGTGAGAGAGAGAAAGTGTGAGAAAACAATGTAGTAAATCTAAGAAAGGAGTGAGAGGTCTGATCTGCACATACAGACACAGAAAACAGTGGAGGAGATAAGTAGTGAGAGAAAACAGGAAGGAGTTTGTTGTCATCTGAACACTGAATTTGATCCACCGCACATCAAACTGTCTGGAAAAATCCATCTGGTTTTAAAATATGGGATTATTACAGTGCGTCTTTCATGCAGGTGGGAAGCTACAGTGTGAATGAGTGTGAATATATGTGAATTTTGCACAGAGGATGTTTTGACTTTAAGTGTAATAGTCTATCTAGAGCTATGTGGGCAGATCAGGCACAGAGCTGCTATACGCTAAATGTCAACATCAGGATGCTAACATGTTAATGTTAAGCAGGTACATTGTTTACCAAGCTTATCATAGTTTAGCATGTTAACATTTGCTAATCAGCACAAAACACAGTTATTTGACGACTTGACGCCGTGGTTGTTGCAATATTCTTAAAATTTATTTTAACACACCTTACATTTTCATATATTCATGTTTTGACTTTAATTTTTTGCTTCTCTTTGTGTGGATGTATTTTTTTCCTTGATACAATTAAAGGCAGCTTCAGTCCAGATTTTTATCTGCAGGACACACATCCTTTTTGAGTCACATTCTCATTGGTTCACACTGGCAGTTTATTCCAGTTTCTGAACCTGAGAACCTGTATGCGTCTGTAGTCCAGCGGAAAAAAGGTGGTCTGAGATGTGTGTGTTCAGTTAGACAGTGAATCTTTTGGTGTTAAAACACAGTCAGTTAAATTCAGAATAATTCCACGGTTGTCTATCAAATCCTGATGCTGGATAAATCGTCCTCTAAATCGAAATCTGTGGGATCTAAATCAGCAGTTCTCCGGTTCAGAGTATGGGTTACCTTCACCTTCATCTTATCCAGGATGCTAAAGGGCAGGTTTTTCAGGTGTTTGTCCACATCTATCGTGGCTCCTGAGATCGACTGTAGCTCATTTTCCAATAAACAGTGGGCTAGTTCAGCTGCAGTGTTGTACCTTCGCAAGAATGAGTGATCTTCAGCTTTCAGCACCTCCTCCGTAGCTCTGATTGTGTCTGAAAGAGCTTCCATATCTTTGTTCAGAGCCTTACTCTTTGTCCTCATCATGTCTCTCTTCTGCTGCTTTTCCTCCCTCAGTGAAGCAATTCTGGCCTGCTCTTCTTCCTGGAGAATCTTCCGAAGCAACGAGAACACATCCTTAATGTGCTTCTCTGTGTCCTCAGCCTTATCTTCAATGTCTGTTGCTGTTAGATCCAAGTTTTCCTTCATGTCACTGACGAGGTCCAGGTTGTTCTTTAATTGATTCAGGAGCTCTTGAAGTTCCTGTCTGTTATCCCGTACAGCCTCATCGATTGGCCTAATGCTGTGGTATTTGTGTGTTTCTGAGTGCAGGCAGACGACACACACTAGCTGCTGATCGTGTAGACAGAACATCTTAAGTTCCTCAGAGTGCAAACTGCAGCGATCCACAGCTCTCTCCTGCGAAAAGGCTTCACACAGGTTCTTTAGAGCCAAATTTCCAGGCGGGTCGCTCTGTGAAGACTTTGCCCTACAAACTGGACACTGCTGATTTGTATTCTCTGTCCACCACTCCTGAAGACAGGCTCTGCAGATACTATGGCTGCACGACAGGAGAACAGGATCTTGGAAGATTTCACGGCAGACAGGACAGTATAGATTCTCCTGTAACAGAGAAGCCATTTTTTTTCAAAGTTAAACAGCGGTTACACAGCAGACAGATCAGACAGTTAAACCAGGTAGTCAGGCTTCCAGTCCAAAGGATTTACAGATACGCAAACAGCTTTTCCTGATTCAGTCCAAGCTCTTGATGATAACAGAGAAAACTGGAACAAGCTAATCTCTTTCCTCCTCTGTCATTTTCTAAATCGTCTGCACTCAGCAGGTGGTTAAAGTTGCAGTATTCCCTGACTCTGTTGTTTGTTCTTCTAGCTGTCCTCACTGACTGATGTGTGGTGTTGTATCTGAAACTAATCTGAATAGTCATGTGTGTGTTTCTCGAGAAATGACAATTGTTTCCTGGTTCCTCTCAGGTAATTTGAATAATCGGGTAGGACATCATTCCAAGCTTTGCTCTCACATGAGACTCTCTGCCGTCACGATTCCTGCCCTTGTGTCCTGTTTATTTTAGTTTTCACCCTGTTTATCATTTTCCCTGATTCTTTCTTTTTTCCTATTCTGTTTATTGTGACCGTCTACACATTTGCAACCTGCTTATGTTTTCTCTGCTCACCTGATCTCACCCCTGTAGTCACTCTGGGCACGCGTTTGCCTTTACCTGTTTATATCAGTTTTCTCTCTGAGTTCAGATTTTCCACTCAGTTTCACTCCTTCCTTATTTGGTAATTTCCTGTTATCACTATTCTTCCTTCACTTCTGATTAGTTGCTGTCAAACAGATTTCACCACTCCCTTTATATACCTACTTTTCCTCACAGTCTAGTTTGTCGGTTTGTCTGTGTATGCACCCGTGTTTGCTGGCCTATGGATTCACCTTGTGGTTTGTTTCCAGTTCTTTTTTGTTCTACTGCTACCTGGTTCCAGTTCCGCACTTCCTCAGTTCTGAAAATTTAAAAGCAGCCTTAGTTAAGTTTGTTCTTCTTGGACATTGAACATTGTTACACAATCAGAACAACAGCTTATATACAAATTAATTTGGAAAAAAAATACACATTTCTGATAAATCAGCTAATAAACAGCTAAATTTTCATGTAGTTTAAGTTTGTACACTACTTTGTGGTCATATGGTGGTGGCACAGATCTGTCGGTCACTTGGCGCCGTTAAGTTGGTATTTACTGAAGTGAAAGTAGCGTTTCTCTCCAACCCTCAGTCTGGACAGATTGTTCATCAAAGGGTCAACACTG
>OMLM01006338.1:15937-32412 GCA_900302695.1 Helostoma temminkii | reverse complement strand
AAAGTTTGTGCTGTTGCCATCAGTGATAAATGCTGAAATGATCAATTTTTATATGCATGTTTTTCTTTTGACAGGAGTCTACTGGATGTGGATACATTCTCCAAATCAGACCCTGGTATGTTTGAATTATTAGATTTCTCTGAATGTCCAAAGACATGCAATCCTCAAGGCACACTTTCCTTCTTGTTTACCAACTACCCCTGCACTTACAGCTTCTGATTGGCTGAACACACTCAATCCAAGTAATCAGCAGTGGGTAGGACAGGGATAGCTTGGAGTCAAGAAGGAAATCGTGCCTTGAGAACCACTGCTCTAGATTGCCTGTAGCTGTGAATGTGAGTTTGAATGGTTGTCTCTATGTGTCAGCCCTGTGATAAACTGGTGACCTGTTCAGGGTGTACCCTGCCTCTTGTCCAATGACAGCTTAGCTAGGCTCCAGCACTCCCATGACACTTGCAAGGACAAATGTTTAGGATAATGTATGTGTGTATATTCTGTTGCATTGTTTTTTTTTTTTTTTATGCAACTCTAATTCCAAAAAATCTGTTGGCACACTGTATCAAATTGACATAAAAACAGAATGCAATGATTTGCACATCTCATAAACCCATATTTTATTCACAATAGAACATTTGAAACAAATCAGATATGTATTATGGTGAATACAATATGGGTTTATGAGATGTGCAAATCATTGCATCATGCTTTTATATAGATTTCACACTGCAATTTTTTGTAATTGGTATCGCACATCAGTATTAGTCTTGTATAAGTATTGTGCTTCCAAGAAGAAAAGCTATAAGACATAATGAATGGTGTTTGCCTCTGCTTTGGCTCTTGCACTGGAAAAATAATCCTGAAGAAGGTCAGAGCTATCAGTGGTTGACTACTCAGCTGATAAAATACAAGAGTGGAAAGGGAGAATAAACAACAAGGATGTGACTAAGGCCAGAAAAGTCAAGGTTGAAGAAAGGTCAGGATGTGAGACTGGCTTGGTTTATATGGGCTGTAGAAAAATGACAAGGGAAGGAAGGCAATGGTAGAGTTAAAAAAAATAAAATAAAAGCCTGCCTGAAACGGCATTTACCCATTCTAGTGTTACACAACTTGTCACAAGAGACACACCAATTGTTCACTTGTTACTAAAACTGTTTATTCATAGAACACAATTTAAAAACTTGTAAAAAAGGGGTTTGTTTTGCCTTTCAATTAGCTTTCAGATTAGCTTGCTGAATTAGTCATTAGCTCCAGTGATTTTGTCTAAGCCTAGACATTAGATGCTTTAATGTGCTGGAAGGTGCTGGATGGGTCTGTACTATTGAGGGGAAGTTTGGTTCTGCTTTTATTGCTGTTTAATGAACCTTTTAACACACTTTCCAGGATCTTGTGGTCAGTTTTAAGTGCTTTTAAACTCAGCAGTTTTGTGTCTTTTCATGTTGTATCTGGCAGATCAGTTACTAAATTCTAACACCTAATCTAATATAACTGAAGCTTTGTCTGTATACACTTCTGCCATCAAATATTTAGCATGTGTATAACAGCTTGTATGTAATGTCTAGTAAATTTGGAGGAGACAGCAGGATTGTGATATATTCTGCCTTGAATGTCAGAGATTTTTAAATTGCACTGTTTTTTAGTGACGTTGCTGCTGTTTGTTCTTTAATCTGTGTTGACAATGGGACACTCAGTTAAATTCTCACTACCTGTAGTGAGCTAAAAACCTTATATGCCACTAGCTGTTGATTCCCATTCTGTGGAATACCAAGAGCAGACAGACTATGACACAGCACTGCGGAAAAAACCTTGTCTCCTAAGTATTTATTACTCAGTAATATATTTAGTGTCAGAAACATATTTGCAATCAAAATGTTTTCTATAAGCATAATTGTTTATTTACATAAATGGCAATAAAAATGCATTGATGCTGAACATATTAGTGAACTGTTCCCGTATGATATATTTCTTTTCTGCAAAAAATCCTATCTTGTATTATAGTATTTAGCTTTTGTGACACTATAGTGTTTTTTTGTTGTTATTTGTTTTTTTAACAGGGACATTTAAACAATTTCCCTCTGGGATTAATAAAGTTTTTTGAATCTTGAATTGAATCTTGAATCTTGAATAACAGGTCTGGCTTCATACAGAAAAACTAAATAGCAACTTCAGTTTTCAGTTCAGAACAACTTTATCCCTGAGAGAGCAACTGAGATACAACATACTAAGTTCTGAGCAGGGTCCAAGTCTAAATGAGACCAAGACAGAAAAACTATATTTTTGAGAACACTTACTTGTCAGTTTTTTGGGTGACACTTTGAAATAAGGGTACGTTAGTTAACATTATTAATGTAGTAATAAGCATTAACTGACAGTTTATCAAGTAATAATTTACTAATATTGTTTATGTTAATTAAGTTAATTATGTTTTTTGTGATGTTAGACATCGTTTGTCTATGATTGTACTATAATTTATATGGTCAAAAAGTATGTGCAGTCATTTTAAAAAAAAAATTTTAATTAATACCCCAAAGACAAGACAGTGTGTAACTCCTATCTCTGCTGGAGAAAAGTGCAGTTTAGCTACACTGTATGATCAACTTAGGTAAAACAAATTACTTTATAGCCTTTTAACTTTGAAGTCACATAAACATAAAGTGTGACTTTACATTACTTATATCTTAACAGTTTCCCTGAAGGATTGTTTTGAAGGATGAAGTTAATTACAGTAAAGATAAAAAAAATACTGGACTATGTTATCCGAGTCTGAGACAAGTCCAAGACAGCAGAAAAATAGACTTGAGTCCAGACTTGTCTACTACAGCCCTGCACACTGAACCTGTATTTCTGTCTATATATTCAGGACTTAGAGCTATCAATGCATCAGAGGATGCTGTGAAAGGCCAAACATCTCGCTGCAGGAAGTAGTTTACTTCTAAACATCATGTTTATGATTTTATTTTCAAAACATAAAATATTTCTGAGTGAAGAAAATATGGGAATAAAACATGAAGGGCAAAATAATGGCAGTTAAAAGTAAAAGACATTAACAATATTAAAAATGACAGACAAGAAATAAGCACGACTCAGCGTGGTACAGGCTATTATCAGAACATGAGTGAATGTTAGTGTCATTTGATGCAACTTTGAAACATCACTAATCAAATTTAACAGCCTGTTACTGTATAAAGAATGAACTGACAGAAATCTTTCATCAGGACAAGTGCAGCTATGTTTGAGACCATAATAACATAAAAACAATTTTTAGCTTCAGTGATGTGTAGAAGTGTTGTCAATAAACACAACCATCAGAGCAAGAAGTGTGGTAGACAAGACAATATAAAAATGTCAAAAAATGTTTTAGTTGGAAACATGACAAGACGACTCTTTGAAAAAGATTACAGAAAGCCAAAGAGCTGTGTAGAGAACATTTAGGGTAGTACATCTCTGCACCTGGTAATTCAAACTGCTTCTTTCAAAGTTTTGTGTGTTGAACTCTTTTGCCCTCCTGATTCAACAGCTTTCTATCTTTGCCAATAAGTGCAGTAGATTCTGAACAAAAAAGCAATGTAGTCATTTTGAGAGCTTTCTCAAACAAATGCTACCCCAAATCAGCCAGATGGTCTGGATTTAAATGTGTTACAGAAACCACAGCTGGACAGCACAGCTGTTTAACTCCTCACTCTGGTAATAATGCCCGTGACTGGTCACAGATGCCAGGGCAGCCTGAGGAGTCACTGGACACCAACCAGTGCAGACAGGGGGAAGTGGTGCATGAGTCTTTCTTTCACAACATAAACAGATGAACAATGTTCCATGTTGCTTGTTGCTGGAAGCCATTAGGAGGGACACTATTAACAACTGTAACTAAAGAAACACAAGCGAAAGAATTTCATGTGCAGCAGTAAAACATCTTTGTAAAGTCTGAAGTGGAACGTTTGCACAAAACCGTATCTCAGCAGTGGAACAGGAGCAGTGGAACAGGAGTACATTTACATGCTCAGTATTTACCATTGGAGCAACACTAAAAGTAGGCCTAAGCCAATAAATTAGCCTGACTGATATTAATTTGTCTCCATTTCTATATTAAACCTTCTCATGGTCTTGCTAGTCGTGCTTTAATGCTATGCCCTCTGAGATTTTATGCAATATAATTATATAAAGTGTGTTATTTTGCACCATTTTGTGAATTGCTACCACCTGACCCGACTGACTCTAATAAATGCTCAATAGCTTTATATAAGACATCCATTAACCACAAGACCTTATAAAAAACCTAATATGATTTAATGGAAGGTAACATTCCCCAATGACAGCGTAATGACACAGCTCTCCACCTCCATAGGTACATGCCTGTATTGTTCCTATTACCTAATGTAATTGTTACAAGGGAGAGCTTTCCTGATGTTTCCCACAGTATTTTACCTGTTTGAAGAACCTACTTATCTAACCCTGTTGTCCAGGAAGTCTCAGCAACTGAATCTCCAACAGACCGTTTACTTTAACATGTTTGCATCCCACAGTGTCACGTACATTAATAACACTTCCCACTTTGTGTCTCAATACTGACACTAAAGGTACCCCTTAGTGTCGCTGCTGAGATGCCTTCAGGCTCTTTATCACTGACATATTTATCTGATTTAACACAGAAATTAATGCGTCACTTTTAGATTGTAGCAATATAAAAAAAGATACCGCTGACCAAAGTGTTATTTGGACACATATATTAATAATTTGCACCTACATACATTAAGCGTTTAATTGATGGATATGTTTACGTGTGTGTGTGTGTGTGTGTGTGTGCTGACACACATCACTTTCTGACTGTCAAGTCTCAGCGGTTTATGACAGGAAGGAAGTAATTAACTGTGTGGGTGCCATACAGGTGCGAGGAGATTGATCGACTGAATCAATCAACATTGTTTTTCCACTCATGTAAATGATTTTATCAAATTATACATGCTTATTCAGAGCTACATATAGGGCAGGACTGCTGAATGTGTCAGTGCTGAATGTAGTTCCTTAAAGCAAAAAATATATGATATACTGTCTAGGGTGACATAACTTATTTGATTCATTAAGATCATTGTGTTGAATGATATTAATAATGTAGGTACAGTTAACTGGTTAAATAGAACATTGTTTTGTTTTTTTTCTACGTCCTTACTATTTGTAGAGGGGAGGTGGTGGGATTATAGAGCTGAAAATCAGACTGTAGACATAAAAACATATTGTACAATGGACACTGATGCCTACTGCTACACAACATCAAGGATAACTTGCTAGAAACTTCAGAAGTAAGACATAAAACCGTTGGCAAATCAAAAAACGGTAAGGCAAAAGAAAAGATGAAAATTACAGTTGGAAACAATAATGTAAAACAAAACAATTTTATTCCTAGAAATTATGGAAATACTACAGTAAACTCATTCCACAACTCTGAAGCAGAACCCTGTTTGGTTCTGATCCTGAGAGCACTAAGCTCTAAGCACAAGGTAAGGACCTTAAGGACTTTATACTAAGAAATTTATCAAATTAATCAAAATCTGACATACATTAGAAATTATTTTTTTATAAAAAAATGTCCATGCAAAAATTAAAAGTTGATCTGTGGACCTAAGACCTAGACTAAAGCTTTACACAAGTAGGGAACAACTAAATGACACTGTATAATTTTGACTCTGGCACTATACATTGTGGTTTATTAGCCACATTTGTTTTCATTGCATTTTGTTTTTTTTGTTGTTGTTCTTTATGCACAAATTTAAAATCCACTACATCTACTGCACATTTTTTTTGTTTGTGTGTTAGATCATAAATTTCAGTCCAGTGTTAAAAATACAAGATAACAGAACATCAGTTTAGTTAAATGTTGTAGTTGTCTTTGTGTCTCACGAGGTTAAGAACATTCTGGCCAGTGTCCTGCTTGTTTCATCTGCTTTATCACTGAAAGTGAAAACGGGTATGCATCATTAGCTACAGGTCCTTTAAGCAGTAAATGAATGGTCTGGTGTGAATTCTGTTCTGTTCTGTTAAAGCTGTTGCAATTATGGGTTTGCATGGGTTCCTGCATATGAAGTGGTGTCAGTCATAAATATTATGTTTATGCTTTAATGTATTTTTCAGTTTACTCACAGGTGAGGCTGAGAAAATACTAAAAGCTATGACATGGGGCTCCTTACAAACTGAAGACTATTTTTCACATTTTTAGCATTCAAATGAAAACTCTTCAAAAGCCACTCATTCCATTCCTTTGTCAAATCTTCCTGATCTGTATGAGCACGACCTAAACAAAACAAAGGAAGACTATGGGTTAAATTACCAGGCTTGTATCCCAGTTTTAATCAGCATGGTCTGAATAAAATCAAAACCAGAGTTAACCATAAGTAAGGAAAAGCCGAGCCAAGTAGCCCATGAGAGATGCTGATGCTGTGATTAATAGTGCACATCATTAAGTGAGGTATTTGTGGATTAAAGCTGGTAATCAGTGACAATTGAATGACAGACTTGGCAAGTGCAAACTCAGACTTTTGAGTCCAGAACACTTGAGGCAGCACCATACTTGCTCACCACAAGCTCAGCTCTGCTTTGCTCTAGTGTTTATATATGATAAACCCCTCATAGCAAATTGTTGTTATTCTCATGTGTTCATTATGTAAAAGTACATATATGGGCTACATTAAATGGGCTATATATTACACAGTAGCACATTTTTAACAAGGCACAGCATGATGACAGGTAAAGTTCACTGTTAGCGGAAAAAAAGCAAAAGCAGACTTGTATTAGCGAATCGTTACATATTGTCTCTCTCTACAACATATACGAAAAATCTAATATTAATTCCTCTCCTGGAAACTTTCCTCTTTTGGGCACATGTGCCATTTCCAGCTATCCCCGTCCTACCAACTGTTGATTACCTGGATCAGGTGTGTTCAGCCAATCAGAGGCTGTAGGTGCAGGGATAGTTGGAAAACAAGCAGGCAAGTGGGCCTTGAGGACCAGAGTTGAGACCCATTGCTAGAGGTTTCTCGGAACAGTTTTGAATTTGTGTGCTTCTGCTGCTTTATGCTTGTGCGTCACAGTTTTCTACAAAGTATGTGCAAGTATTTGCCAAGATGCACTTCTCCTTATCTAATTTATTGATGACTCAGAGTTTGTCCTTGGGGATGTTGTGTCACACTGGCTGGTGATTGTGTAAATTACATTTCAGTTTCTCTTACTTCACCATTAAATTACCTGCTGCTTCTCTGTGTCCGCCCACATGGATGATGGATAATTGCAATCCGTGTGTTTTCATCTGAAGTGAGGAACTACATAAAGAAGATGGTTTGAAAAGAGTAATTTGTTATTTTTGAAATATTTTTAATAGAAATGTGATCCATATCTCAGTGTGGTGATACACAGACACAAACAGCCTGGCAGTGGAATTATTGATATCATATTCACTCTTTTTAAGTGAGGTGCCACCTTCTAACCAATAGCAAAGATTTCCACTTGATTAGTTAGTTTTTAGTTCTTTCTTTCATTTTTTTAATTTTATTTTAAAACATCTACATGAAGCATTGTGCAGGACGTGGTGGAGTGTACAGAGTGAAGCTGAGCTCTATCAAAGCTGTCTGTGATCTTGACAGATCAGTTGACAATATTTTATAGAATTGCTAAACTATAATAATCCATATTGTATACCAATTATGACTCGCCTATGTGAAATGTGCAATATGTCTCCAGTTACAAAGTCACACATATGTATCACAGACTATAATTTCATGCTGCCCTGTGGAGAGGTTTAACACTTTTCAGCTCATAACTGTTGATGTTTTAATATTTTGGTTTACTCACACTGTTTTCATTTGTGTCATTTCTATTTGCAAGAGACAAAAGTGTAAGTGCTACTGAGCATTTCCTTTGGTCCGCTAGTTCTAAAAACTTACAGTGAAATCTTGAGTGTGAAAAGTTGGAATGAATGAGACACAGCTTGAAACTCAGCTCATGATGACTGCTTCTCCTCTGAAGGAAACACATTTTTTCTATGAATGCTCATGCTCTTCTATTCACACTACAATTGTGACTGTGTACACAAATGCATTTAACACATGTGCACTACAAAACATGAAGAAGACCTTATTTGTATACAACAAGGTCTCCTAAAATGTAAGTTCTTGTACTATATATCCATCTATCCATCTATCTATCTGGTCACACATAGGCCAAACTCCCTTAGTCATTTATCACAATGGTTAAGACCAAAGAACGGAGTTGTGATGTGCAGCAAAAGGTTGTTGAGCTCGACAAAATGTGAAGTAGCCATAAGAAAATAGCAACTTCAATCCGACGTTGCCTACATTACCATAAATTGTTTGGAAGGGTAAAAGGAAAAGCCTCTACCTTCACCCCAAGAAACAAACTCAAGCATCTTCAGTTTGCCAGACACTACTGGAACTTAAAATGGAATCAGGTTCTATAGTCAGATGAACCAAATTGGGCTTTTTGGCAATAAACACCACAGGTGTGTTTGGTGCACACAGTGAGGTAGCCATATGGAAAAGTACCTCATGCCTACTGTTAAATATGGTGGTGGGTCTTTATTGTTTTGAGGCCGTTTTAACGCCAGAGCATCTGGGCATCTTACATCTCGTCTCATCATGGACTCATCAAATATCAACAAATATTAAATAATGAACACCTGATTGCCTTTGCCAAAGACCTTAAAATGGGATGTGGTTGGATCTTCCAGCAGGACAATACATCAAAATCAAGACAAAAGTTTTTTACTGACCACAAAACCCCAGGTCTTGCCCTGACCATCCCAGCCAAAATCAGTGGAGGGCACTGTTGGTTGGAAATCAGATTTACCAGGCAGCTTCTCTTGTTTCAGTGCTTGATGTATTGTCCCGTTTATCTCATATGTCTGATTTGTGATCAACTGAATTGTGAAGACAGGGACTGGATACTTTATCTTGTGGATTTATCTAGCAGTAGAGTAGTATGACCTTGCAGCTTGTTTTTTTGTGTGCCCTGTTTATGGTCTTCAGTTTGCCTTTTTAATTTCAATGGAAGATTTCTGCTGTAGGTCATGGTTTGCTGTGAGTAATTCCTTTGTTACTGTGTGCTAACAAGACATGGAGAATAAGCAGCTAAAGTTATGTCCCCTCTCCACAGGAGCTGATAAAGACAAAACTGCCTTAATGTTTGCCAGGTGGACAGAAACACAATTTTGACTAAATGCAGGTCAAATCCAGGTCAACATACACTATATTGCCAAAGGTATTCGCTCACCTGCCCTGACTCGCATATGAACTTAAGTGACATCACAGTCCTAATCCATAGGGTTCAATATGATGTCAGTCCACCCTTTGCAGCTATAACAGCTTCAACTCTTCTGGGAAGGCTGTCCCCAAGGTTTAGGAGTGTGTTTATGGGAATTTTTGACCATTCTTCCAGAAGAGCATTTGTGAGGTCACACATTGATGTTGGACGAGAAGGCCTGGCTCTCAGTCTCTGCTCTAATTCATCCCAAAGGTGTTCTATTGGGTTGAGGACAGGACTCTGTGCAGGCCAGTCAAGTTCATCCACACCAGACTCTGTCATCCATGTCATCCATCCACTGCATCCGACGCTTTACGTTGCACTTGGTGATGTATGGCTTAGATGCAGCTGCTCGACCATGGAAACCCATTTCATGAAGCTCTCTGCACACTGTTCTTGAGCTAATCTGAAGGCCACATGAAGTTTGGAGGTCTGTAGCGATTGACTCTGCAGAAAGTTGGTGACCTCTTCGCACTGTGCGCCTCAGCATCCGCTGACCCCGCTCCGTCAGTTTACGTAGCCTACCACTTCTTGGCTGAGTTGCTGTCGTTCCCAAACGCTTCCACGTTCTTATAATACAACTGACAGTTGACCGTGGAATATTTAGGAGCAAGGAAATTTTAAGACTGGATTTGTTGCACAGGTGGCATCCTATCACAGTTCCAGGCTGGAATTCACTGAGCTCCTGAGAGCGACCCATTCTTTCACAAATGCTTGTAAAAAACAGTCCTCATGCCTAGGTGCTTGATTTTATAAACCTGTGGCCATAAAAGTGATTGGAACACCTGATTCCGATTATTTGGAAGGGTGAGTGAATACTTTTGGCAATATAGTGCATATTGATTTAAATATGTATGAAGGCATTCTTGTGTTTAGTATATTGCCCTTTGATCTTTGACCCTTATGTGTTAGAGCTTGTCGTGAATCAATCTTAAGACCACTCTTGGTCTTGTCTCTACTCGACCAACAGAAGCCCTGACATCAGCATAGACTTAGTCAATCAGTGATGGTTGATTTTACACTGATATTTTGTACCACAGAGACTGAAGTTACATAAGCCCCTCTGGAAAGCATTCTTGCATGCTGTGTACCAATTTATGCTGTCAGTCATTGTTTTGCAGTAGGTGTCACTTTTTTAAATGATTGAAGTTTTATTTTGAAACAGATCCTTTCAAACGTGATGTACTACATTGCTGTTAGTCATTTGGGAGTCTTATTCTGTCCAGTCTTCTATTTTTTTAACTTGTCACTTCAGCCACATCAGTGTTGCCCGTGGAGAGATGCAAACGATTCTTATGCATTTCCCATTCATTCCTCTCCATTTGAACTGCAGCAGCTAGGAAGAAATTCCATCCCGAAGACATTATGAGCTGAAAGAACAATAAAAAAGGTCATTTAGTGAAAGACAAACATCTGTATGATACATTATTTTTGGCTTGAGATAAAAATAATGAAATTCATGAGATTTCTTTCCTGTCATTCCCAACAGCTTTGACTGTACTACTTTCAATTTTTTGGCACAGATTTTCCACTGATTTGACCCTTCTGCACTTCAAAAAGTGTAATTTTCAACTTCGATTGCTATTAAAATTAGATATTAAACTGTTTTTTTTTTCTAAAGTACTAACCAAATCCTTAATGACACTGGATTAATAAAAACTTTGAAAGTTTAAGAGGGGGCCCTATAAATGTAATTTATGATGTAATTTAGTTTTTACCATTTCATTTTCTCCCTGTGCAGTTCCAGAAGCTACACACTGGCTAGTTTATTTCCATCCACCACAATCTAAACTGCTATCAGGCTCCCATATGAAACATCCCACTTCTCTTATGTAACATCATTTGGTATTGGAGCACTGTCAGCTTCCATCCACATGCATGGGTGTTTCACTCCTTTAAAAGCTGTAGGCGAGACGGCCTCCCTGCTCCCTCTAGTCCTGGAGCATTTTAAAGTAAATACAATTGTGTATTGAATCAATTATGATTATTCTTTGCAGTCTCTCATTGCGAAGTAAATGAGTCATGTTTATTAAATTATTCACTATGCGAGGCTTCCTGTGCATTCATTTTGTTGTATTGCTTCAGGATTGTGACTCATCAGCAGGTAGGAGTTAATGTTTTGTTATTGCACACCAGGTGTGATTTGGAGAGTTTGTTCCTTGGCCTGTTTAAAAATCTGTTTTCTAAAATGACTCATCTGGAAGATTACGCTCTGATAAATGATGAGATTAAGGGTTTTTTTTTTTATGCACACAGTATTTGGGGGGGTTTGTTGCTTTTTGAGTCTTGCATTGCTGTAAGTAGTTTAGTTTAGATTGTATAACTGTAGGAACATGTAAAGCAGAATTAAAGTTCCACTTCAATAGGCAGGTCAGTTATAAATAAATATAGGCTTAGTGGTGGAGCTAAAAAAAGGCAGGGCCTGAGTCATATCATATAAATAAAGGTCACTGGTCTCTAACTACCCCTGGGGTTTCCTAGTGAGATCTAAGGAAAGAATGATGAGCCAATTCACACATTCACAGTGGTCCATCCCACACCCATGACAATTAATAGTCATTTTTATTTTATTACATTTTTTAGAAAACCTAACTTTAGGGTAAACAGCCCTGTGGCAACACCATACTGCAGTTACAATTAAAACTTTTAGCATGATTCTAATTTAAAGCTGTACTACAGTATGTCTGGTTCATGCATAAATAAGCAACTATTTCTAATACTGTATGAACTTAAACCATTAATGGTTTAAACCATGTTCTGATGCAAAGTAGCCAAAAAATATGCGAAAAAAATATGTGTATACATACATACATGAGAGTTGAAAATACACACACTTGTTAAGTTATGATATTCAGAGATGTAAAGCAAAAATTATACAAAACTCAAAATCAGTATCGCTTTTCAAATATATGCATATGAACATCAACATAAGGGAACAGAAACCATTATTAAAATGATTTTTTACCACTTCCATTTCTGTAGGTGTGAGTGTTTTGGAAAGACAGTTGTAATGTGACTCCACCGCATGAAATTATCCTCATTAGCTCTATACATCAGCAACTCTGGATCCCAGCAATTTGCATAAATGCAGCTTGCTTTTTCGTTGATTGCATACTGTATGATTTGAATGCATCTGTGCGTTGTTTGTGGTGGATTACGAATGAAAGTTTATGGCTCCAAATTGTCAGTTGTGACAGATCTAAACCATCACTGTTGCAAAGCTTCATCTGTTATTAAAAAAAACGTAAAGTTGCCATGACCTTGGTTTCTGTGGAGGCAGCATGCGTTCTTCTTGTTGCTGATGCAGTTGCATCCCACGCAGAAAATATTCCATTTTGTCTGAAAAGGACCTTTTAATGAGTTCAGTGTCATTAAGTGTTAGAAACGTCTGTGCTCTGTGAATGAGATTCTCCTGGCAACTCCTAACCAAGCTAGAACACCTGGATGCTTGATCAATTTAGATCCAGAGCCTGATTTTAAGAAACTGGGAATCAATGCCATCTCAGCTGGGGAGCTCTTTGCTAATGTAGCATAACTTTGTGATTTAGAAAGGTGACTATTCACAGAAAACCCCTGCCTTGTGCTGGATAGCTTTTTATATTGGCTGGCAGCTGTGCAGCTTTGACACCACTACTCCACTGAGGTTCAGGAATTTGTCTCCCAGGGTTCTGGGCTCTTTTGTCTTATCCTTCGCTTGACAGCAGATCAATAGATTAGCAACGATGTGTGCCCAACCTGGCTCTCCTAAATTATAGTTTAAGAGGTGCATTTGAGAGATTTTTTACAGCGAAGGCCTTAAAACCTTCTCCAGAGGAAATCTGTCATTGCATGACTGTTTTACACTCAGATTTCTATTTTGCTTCAACCACCTATCCATCTAATCTCCTTACCTTCATCTGCTACATGTCCATCTTTTTTGATGGATACCTATTCTGTTGTTTTTCACCTACCTTTTCTCCCTGCCCTTCTTTTTCATGCTTGCTCTGGCTCTGTCAGTACTTACCAGCTCACCCTCACCCCCTACTGCCTCATGGTTCTGCCACCGAACCACCTCTCTGTTCAACCTCACAATGAGCAGTTTGTGTCCCCAGCCTGTGAGTAAGCCCATGGTATCCTGTCTATATCTACTTACTTATGTTTTCCTGCAGTTCAAATTCCAGTGGCAGGCAGCAAGAAATCCCCCTCCAAAACAAACAAACAAAAAAAGACTGATGCTGTCATCCTACTCAGCATTACCTGGATGAGTCCAAAAGTAAAGGCTGCCATTTTCAGTTAAATTTAACCATGGGAAAGAAATTAACTGTGTCTTATTGGGCAATTATACAAGAGTTGCCTTAGCTGTTGTTCTGACTATTAGGTCAAAATTATAAAAAAAAATAATTATAAAAAATATTGGTATTAAATCAGAGAAGGCAGAATTAACATATAAACTGTTATGAACTACTCTTCGAACTGATTCTAAAACTACTAGGAAACAGTGCTTGCATCACCTCCTCCCTACTGAGCTATTTCACCAAACAAATTCTCAGATTTGGAATCATATTGTACGTTTCTTTTAAACGGTGCACTTGAGTACTGTGTGGCAAAGTTTAGTGTAGCTTTCTTTCAGCAGAGCAGGGGCGGCTATCTGAGTCTTGTTTCCCTTCAGGGCTTATGGTAACTAGTTGAGCTCGCTGCGGAGACCATTCAGTTCTAGAAAACCATATGCTCCAATTGACCTGATTCAGCAGCTGCTGATACCAGCTCTACTGCTCACTTCTCAGACATCCCAAACTGCTGATATGCCGTAGTCTGAAAAACGCTTGGAGGACTTTGAATAGAGACTGAGAGTAACAGTAGATACCACACTTTGTTAGATTCTCAAGCCCTTTCCTAAAATAGACCCCACGTTTCGTGATGGAGAAACATCAGTCATTGCTGTGGTGTGGTTCACTTTGGTTTCTACAATGAAGCTCTATGGGTTAAACAAGTAGGATAAGCACATTCTGAATCCAGAGACATCAGGTGCATAAACACAATTCACTGTTGTATCAAAAGCCAGAAACCAGCAAGTAATTGGTGACAAATTCTCACTATTCTTATGGTTTCAGTTGCAATATGATATATTTTAAAAATAACAAAAATATAGAACCAACAAGTTTACAATCCCCATCACTTTTGTGCATTGTGTGGTGCAGCCAAATGCATGCATTATTCAGAATGGTAAAATATTTGAAAACTTTAATGCAGATTCAAACCTTGAAATGCTGAGACAATACTCATTCATTCCATTGTCCGATTTGTGCTCTTCTGGCATCATAATGATGCCACCACTATGACAATAATAGGAATCAGAAAATCTTCCTTATGCATTGCGTTTCATTTCTGGCAGCAAAACTACTATTGCTTTGTACTTAATTACACATACTATATCCTGACAGCAATGTTTATCTGTTTATCCCTTTTGCTTTCCTTCAAGTTTTATGATATGGTCAATGTAGGCTAGCTTCAATATTTCATATTTGTCTGGAAGTAAGAGCTGTTAAATAATAAAGTCTTGGGAGCTGGATATTACAATGACAGTGCCTTTTTTAAAGAGAAGACAGAGACAAAGGAAGGAATTGAGATGCAGAAAAGGAAATAGTTCTTTGAAAGGACACAAAGCAGCAGCCAGGCAACAGGTTGTTTTTACTCAGGTTAATTGTATTTAGGTTTGCCTCCATATCTTTGGATTTGGAACTAAGCTATCTTGAATCCATATCAATTTGTTGGGAAAAAGTGCATTTTTAAAATAACAAAACTAGACATTATTGTGCTGTGTTTACAACATAGTCCAGTTTAATCCAGTCCAGTTACACAAACCAGGTTTTGTACTGTCAAATTGGATATTCTGGCAGAAAAAGAAACTCTAAAAACATTCATATACAGTATGTTGTGATGTGCAAAAAATCTTTGCATGGGGATAAAAACACTGGTGTGAAGGAGCCAGTACTCGTCAGAATGTGTGTGTACATCCCGTCTGCTGCAGAACCATTTTTCAGTTGTGCCACTGCAGCTCACTCTTGTTATATTGTTAAGCTGTGGATCCATGTGAGAACGTAATGTGATTTGTGTTCAATTCTGATTCATTCATGTTCAGAGTCACCTGGGTACCCATGCGGCAGCCAGACTATGGTAAGGAGTTGTAGCTGGGCGAATATGGTTCAGAGTGACAATGAATTGCCTTGTGATTTGCTCACTCTGTGGCTCACCAGATGGGCTCTTCCTTTCTCAGTCACTTTCCATAAAGCAGACAATCAGTCAGGTTCTTCGGACATGGCTGACACTGATATAACCTCACTGTGGATTAGAGTGTCCACTGGCAGAGGAAGTATTGCTATGCATCCTTGGGGAAGCAACAAGGTCGTTTGGCTTTGATTTGAAATAAACCTCTAGTGTGAAGATTATTATTCAGTTGTTGGAAAAGAGAAAGTATTGGAATATGATTTGGTAGAAGCAGAGTAAATAATGATGTGTATTTGCAATGTTGAGGCTAACATGTTATTCCCTTACAAAAAAGTAGTATAACTGTGTGTTTTATTAAGTCTACTTAACTATACTTCAAGTACTTCAATAATTCTTGGGACTAAATTGGCCCACTTTTTAGTCCATCTCTGATAAGTACATAAAAAGTAAACTGAAAGTATACTAGCTCATTTTTAATTTAAAAGAAGTATACTATTATTATACTTCTTCTAATATTCTTCTTTTTTGTAAGTTTTTTCAAAGTGATTGATTTGTAACTCTGGTAAAACTCAATTTGCCACAACCTGTTTAAATGACACTGTACATACAGGTATATGCTTCATGTATGATTAACAATCTGACAAAGAAAAGATTGTTTTTACCTAAAGACATAATGTCCAGCAAGGGCTGTGCCAGCTGTTCTTTCTGTGTTATCTCCCCTCTGGTAATTGCTCATTAGAAGGGAAAATGTGGTTTTAATCGTCTGCCTGTCCAGACAGTCTGAAGTTCATTAGAGCTAATGTCCAAACTTCAAGAGGCAAACAAGGGCTGATGGTACCCGTCTAGACAGAAACAGCAACACTTGGCCGAATACAGTATTAATGCTGCTATAAGAGCATTTACTGAGTGTTGTTTGTTTATGCATGCACACATGTATTTTTAATTTTAATATGATAAATATGTGGTTTATA